>VYXF01001384.1:0-13321 GCA_013397295.1 Polioptila caerulea
AAAAAAAAAAAAAATCAAGCCTGCAGTTTGGGAGGAAAACACAGCCACAGCTATACTGGACTCTGCTCTGCTCGGCCTCCTGAAAATGAATTAGACCAGAAGGCCTGCAAAGAAGGTAGGATATCTACAGAGGCTGATCTGATATTCTGGTAGAAGCAAAGCTGGAAATCCAATAAGCAGTAAAAGGTAAACTCCAGATCTCTTCCCTCTTAGGGGTTTAAAGAACCTTTACAAAGGTGAAAAAGTTATGTTTCTACTTTGATTTCTTGTGTAGAAACATGAGAGAAAGTGATCAGAAATAATAAATTCCCATTTGTAAAAGTCCTTGTTTAAGACATTTACGCCTGTTTCTACCAGTTCATAGATCACACCACTTTGGGATAAACTATTTTTAGGATCAATTACTCTTGACATGGAAGAGCCAAAAAATTTCTTGAAGCTTGCTTAAGGAGAAGCGAGTAACAGGCACATGCTACATAATAAACCCTCCCAGCAATTTTTGGTATTGCTCAAAAGAGCAAGCAGCCATCAGTTTTAGTCTATCAGAGAAATGAATTGAGAATAATCACTGCTGCAGATTCCACTGACACATGGGTGCCTAGTGGGAAGGGCAGGGGGAACAGTACCTTACACACAGCAAATTTGGGACTGAAAGGAATTCCATGTTTTAAAGGAAAATGGTCATTGTGATGAGAGACAGTAAGAATTAAAAACAGCTATAATTACAATCTTCAAATAAATATAGCAAAAATTCGGCATCTCACACACTTATTCAGATTGTCAATGAACTAAATGTCTTAATTGTGTTCTGAAAAAAAATGCCACAAGAAATTCAAAGAAAATGTCTTACAATTTGGAATGTTTCTTGTACTTCAGCCAATATATGATTACCAAACTAATTAATAAATTGTGGATCCTCTTCTTTTAATAGGACCTTTGTTACTAACACAAATGAAATTAGGCCTAAAACAGGTGAACCAACAGTGGCAAACAACTGAGAATGGCTTTGTAATAAACCTTTCGAAACACCAACATGACTAAGTCACCATTGAAACACACTTTTAACACCACCACAAAACCCTAACTCACTGCCATTGATCTCTTCTGAGTTGCTCATGTTGGAGTGTGCCATTAGTGGCTCAAAGGCTCAAGATTAACAGGCTTCCCAACGAGATTCAGGGCCCTTTCTTGCACACCTTCTTTTCATGCTTCAGAGAGTTTTCATGCCTTTTAATTTAAAGATATTGTAGTTCTCCAAGTTTCACAAGTCCAGGTGGCTTCACTAACTAACTCTTTTAGTGCTCAGCCTACCTTTATTGAAGGGAAGAACTTTTTAATTAAAGTATTTACATTTAGCTGAATCATCACCCAACTGCTCATCTAATCCAAAGGTATTTTCTAAATTTAAAGCTGCATAATTTCTTGTTAATTCAGTGGCCAAAGAAGAAAGTTGCCACTCCTGAGTATGACTATGTTACTATTATTAGTAGCATTAGCTCCCAAATCCATGTCCCAAGACAGTCTCTCCTGTGACTCGTCACGTATGTGCTGCTTTCCTCAACACAAGCACACTGTGCTCTTCCAAACTGATTGTGCCCTCAGGTTTACTTTCATTGATGCTCCTCTCCTCTCTATGCTCCAGCACAGCATTCCCATGCACACCAACCTCTCCTAATTTGTGACAGCTCTGAATAACACCTGCCCTTCAACACCCACTGCAGCTCACGATGCAATCCCACCAAGTTTTTTGTTACAGGTATAATAGTTTGTCCATCCTGCACCAGTAGTTCTTGTTCCTCTGGTTTGCTGGCTGCACTCCTCACATACTGTGCAAATCTCTCAGTTCTTTCACAAACACCACGCCTGCTTTCTGGCTGTTTTACTGAGCACAGCCTATTCACCAATTACTTATCTAATTACTCCTCTCATCAAGTGGAATACTTTCCTTCTCTCTGCTGTCCAGCATTTTCCCCTCTGGTATTCTTTACAGATGTTACTCTTCTCTTCTACATACAGACATGGTGGTGAATCAAGTCTCTCCCTCATTTCATTTCTTTAACCTTCAAGTTCTTCTCATCATGTCAGACTAGACATCTACAACCCAAATACAACACCAGAATCTATATATTGAGAAAAGTTAACTCCCATAAAATCCTCCTCCTATCCATATACCAAATATCCTTTGGAACTCCAGTCCTTAGTCAACACCATCCTGGTGCATACTCCAGGCAACAACTTCAGTTGCTGACTAATACATCAAGAACAGGAGAAGATAAAAATACTTCTCAACTAATGTGGAAGTTCAAATATTACCACAAGCAAAGTCTTCAGTGCTTTTTGAGTAAATCCAGACATTAACATGACTCTGCCTTCCCCTAGCCACTGAAGTCCATTATACTCCAGAATTTTATTAGGTCCATAGCTTTTTCACATTTGACCCAAGTTAACTAAAAAGAAGGAATAACAGCACAGCTATAAAAGCAATTTTCTTTAGGACATCCACATTGTAAAGAATATCCTTAAATAGACTATCAATGGCACAGCTTAATTTTCAGTGTCAGAAGAAACTATCAACTGTTTTTCCCCTTTACTGCACATTCACACACACAATCAAATGAAAAATTTTCTTAAAAGAGCACTGACATTCTTTTAATTATTTGTCCATAGTACATACCAGGGAGATGGCTAACTCTAGCACAATTTCAAAGTTTGAGTGTTAAATTTATTTAATTCTTTTAAATATTATGAATATTTAATAGAGTTTGTTGCTGTAAAACATCGATGTTACTATTTTGTAGCACCTCTCTAAAATAGCTGAGAACTCAGAATGATGACAGACTGAATGCTCTTATGGCAATGCCACAGAGTTCATGTGATTCTCTGCCAAGAAAATTAAGTGGCTCACTGGCAAAAAACTTCTCCAAACAGTTTTTGAATGTAATTTAGTCACGCTGTAAAGGTAAAGTTTTGAATTGTGCCAAGTTGAATTCATGCTTTCCCACACCTGTCTCATTGTTCTTAACAGAAAAAAAATTACAGGTCACTTCACTTTTAAGATACACATAAAGAGCTGCACTAGCCTGTTTTTCAAGAACAACTGAAAATGTTCAAAATTGTGATTGTACAGTCACAATATTTCTTTGCTTGTCTTTAAGCACAGCTCAGTATCCAGTAGCTTTAGCAGAGATCCACTGCTGGTGACAGGCTCCTCAAAGTGTAGTCATAGGAGCTTATGAAGTGCAAATACACCAGAGCTTGTCTGGCAGAACAAAGTTCTCCACTTAAGCACAAGAAGCATAATCAGAACAGGGAGCAATAAAACAAGCTCTCTACCCAAGTCCAGCAATGTCACCCAGCACTGTCTGAGTGATATACAACCAAATCAGTAATTCCAAATTTAACCACAGGCTTATGTGCCATTTCAGTTTAATTGCAACATTTTTTCCTTGTCAGGAAAGTCTCTTTTCAGATCACAAACTCTCCTCATCTTCAGGATACCTGCTCTGACCGTAAGAATGGACAGATAATTCAGACAAGCAAAAAACTGTTTGTGGCACTAGCTGTTCAAAATGAAGAGAAGCCAGCTCAGTCTTTGCTAATAATGGGTATAGTCCTACCAAACAATCACCAATTTCAAATAAAAATAACCAAACAACCTGAAAGAATCAAAAGTACTGCTGCAAAGTAAGCTGGCATAGAGCAGTCTCTTAGATTTACTTACTTGGACAGTCAGCTTCATCACTCTCATCCTCGCAGGTGGGCCATCCATCACACTGCCAGTCTGAAGGGATGCACTGAATGATACCACTCCGACACGCAAACTGCTCTGGGGTGCAGCGGAGCTCTGGGAAAGAAGGCAGAAAATGTGCTTTGTTTGAAATGTTACTCATTCTAGCAAATCTATACATATATTAATCATCTGTCAGGTAATGGATCCATGAAGCGTAATAGACAACACTTCTGGTTAACTCATCCTGTTAAAAAGTCCTTCAGTTCAGATCGTTTCATGTCCTAAACTGCATGTTTGCAGTTTTAACAGACAGGAGGGAATGAGAAATGATTCTTTCAAGACATCCATGGTAAGACCTTCCTGATAAAAAAAAGCCTGTGAGCAGCTATTACCACAGCATTACCCATTTACTTCTTGTGGGGCACTCAGGAGTGCTTGTTCAATTTTCTCAGAGCTGAAGTTCAACAAAAATGTTTCGATAGTGAAGTGCTACATTATGCAACAGCCCCAGAATCCTATCTCCATTCTAATCACCGTGTATGCCAGAAGCCACTAGACTTGCACAAATGTCCTGTCTGATTTAGAGACATTTCACTGAATTACTTGTAAAACAATATCTATATCCATGACTCTGTTTTCACTTTCTAGCTTCAGCTCTTTTGTAGAATTTTTCCACGTGAACCCATCCTTTACTAGAAACTGTCACTATCTGCAAACATGTAGCTCCTGCTTCTGAGTTCACTGCCTACCTGCCATCATCACACTGTCACACCTCATTAGCATTATAAAAAGTACAACTTTTTAAAAACTTTTTTTTTCCCAATTCCATCTATCAAATGCCAGAACCTAATAACTCAGCTTCATTTTATGTGCCTAAAAACATTTAGCAGGGAAGAAAAAGGTCTGTCTACAGAAGTGAACAATTCCAAGCTTGTTCACAGCCCGTCTGCCAGTGCCAACACCATCCACAGGCTCACTTTTGCACCTGACCATCATTGTCCATCTTTCTTCTAGAGAGTGGATGTCAATTTTCCAACCATTGTTTCTGAGTAATTTAGCACAATTTCCTCTCAGTGAGCTGCACTAATCCCAGGTAATTTATGTCTAGAGAATGAGCACCTTTTTAAACAGAAAGAAATGTTTATATGTAAAACATACTGATTTCAAATGGACCCAGTCCAACTGTCTTGCAGAAGGAAATCACTAAAAAAGAATTTAAAATACAAGTATGCATTCTCTCGTGCACAGTTTACAACCTTACAGCAGACTGTAATTGAAGT
Source organism: Polioptila caerulea (assembly GCA_013397295.1). NCBI lineage: Eukaryota > Metazoa > Chordata > Aves > Passeriformes > Certhiidae > Polioptila > Polioptila caerulea. The sequence continues at coordinate 5,011 of VYXF01001384.1, forward strand.
TGTTACTTCTTGAAACACATGTCTAAGCTAAATCAAGACAGAGGTCACATTTAAGGATTCAAACATGACTGGGAGCAATAAACCCAGTCATCAGGCACTCTCAATAAAAGCTGTACACACACCTAGTAATTGGTATAACATATTGATAACAAGCTTCTAAGTCGATGTTAGACTAAAATCCAGTCCTACTACTGGTTCCTCTGTAAAGCACAGACCTGCTCTTCTAGAAAAATAAAAGCAGGCACATCCTCTTAGCAACCACCTACTCAGAGCAAACATTCAGGTCACAAGATGCTAAGAACTCACACGGACCTGCCAGACTACTGACGGCAACAACAGACCTGACAGCACCAGAGTGTTCTCAGCCATTTAGAGCCTTACTCAGCCCAAACAGCTAACAGAGAATGAGCACAGGGGAAATGGAAGAAAAAATGAAATTACCGGTCATAATGACTTCCCTCTCCAAACAAATTATGAAATTATTTATATGCCTGAGGAGGGAAAGGGCAATAAAACAGTTGGGGGGTGGTGGTGGTGTAAAAAATGGAGGAAAAGCTTCACTCGCCCATTATAGCAAGAGAGAAAATTTAAAATCTATTTTTAAGCTAAATAATCTCTGTGAGTTAATTGAACCTCCTTCTAACTTAGAGGAAAAAACCCCACAACACACAAACCACTAAATCAAACAAATACAAAACTTCAAGCTGAAATGAAAAGCATTCAGATTTCAAGCCCACAGAAAAGAGCCATTTGGTAAATCACTGCAGCTTCTTTCGCCACTTTTGCACAAGGTCAGGACGCAGTGGGAGGTTCCTTAGAAAGTCTTGCTACTACAGTTTCAAGTACAGAATTTACACAGGGGCCTGTGGCACATCTTTTAACGTATCAAAGACTATCCTCAGCCCAGCTTCAGGTTTCCACTGCATCCACCAGTACTTATGGCAAAATTCAGTACTTTAAAATAAACCTGATTTTTTCTTTTGCTGCTTATTTCAATGGACTTCACACATACACACTGTGAAGAAAGTTATTCTGCAGCCTTCTGGCTTCACAGGCAGCATCCACCAGGAATGCCAACCTGCACTGGGAAACATGCATTTTTCCAACATCCTTCCTACAGCAGATGCATGCTTTCGTCTGTCTGCAATTTCATACATGTTATTACTATTTTATGTACAATTACATATGAGTGGTTCAGATAAAAGGATGACTCCATCTCAGTATTATGGGCATTAAAAAAATGCCAGCTACATGCTGTAATGTCATTACTTCCTGTGTTAGAGACACTCCTCTCTGAAGAATGTGGATACATGGAAGAATACAAAACATTTCTATTAAAACACCTTTCAGACCAGCTGTACCATTGTTCCCAATGGAGATCATGCTGTCGGATGCACTAATTATTTCAGACCAGGGAACATGAAATGCTACACAATGCTGCTGCAGAGGGGGAAAATCTGACACAAAGAAATACTGTGAAATTAAAATCTCTGTCAATAAGCCCTCCTGAGCCATCCCAACCCAGAGACATCAGCAGTAAGATACAGACATAAAAATAGATGGCAGTCTATAACAAAGCTGTAAGATACTTGGCCAAGGAATGGAGATATTTGGGAGAGGCAAGGATGCACAAGGTATGTGCTGGTCTCCAGAACCCTGTGAAACCTTTCATGTCAGTAGCCTATTTTTAAGTTAAAACAGCAGATAAATGAACACATCTCAAGCCCATCTCTACCACAGAAAAGGCAAGTCACATTGCCAGCAGCAGGACAAGAGTCTGGAAGATGTATGAGCTGTACTGAACAGTACAACACTATGTGACCATCCATCTTTCCTGGAAGGCAAGTAATCACTTAACACATGGTCAGACTTTGCATTTTCCAGAAGTGTGGTAAATAAAAACTGTTTCTCCACCCATATATTTTCAGTTGTTTCGAAGAATAGCAAAAATTTCAAAAATATCAGTCCATTTCTGTCCTCAAAGCCAGATATCCCTCATAGTTCACAGCTGTTGATGGTAACTCGTAGCAAGAAAGGATGAAAAAAGTACCTTAAACTATCACCTCCTCACAGCACTAAACCCATGCTTTCCACCAGCTGTTTAATGCAGAAACATTTCATATTTTTAAAATCATTAGTAAAGACATAATGGCACAAGTTCAGCTAAGAGCAAGCAGCTGTTGGAGCAGAAGCACAAGACAACATTAAGCCAAGGGCATCAACAATTGCCTTGAAGTGAAAATGTGGAAATGCAACCACCCCCAGTGTTCACGTACAATGTGATGAGTGACATCAGCAGCATTATGATTCACATGTGCAATTCTAACATAAAAGGCCTCTTTTTCTTTTAAGAATCAGATGCAGCCTTTGCTATGCTACAGGACACAATTTAGTACACTGATATCTTACTGCAGAGCAATTAAATTCATCTGGCATTTGCTGGGAAGAAAGGAGACAACTAAAACACTGAAAATAGCAGCAATTGTAGTTTTTGCACTATACAGAGTATAAACTTACAAAACATCACAAAGCTGAGGCAGTGTAAGAACATGAAAACACTTGAAGCAGTGAGGTATCATGGTAGTCTCTTCATTTCACCATCTCAAAGCACTTCTACAACATTAACCCTCAACAATCTTACCAACCAGTGCATCCTCCTGCCACAGTTACAGCAAAATACAGCAAAATTCAAGAGTTTGCCAAAGGCTACAGACAAGATGAACCTGTAGGGAGCCAGCTGCCCTGACTGCTAGTTCTGTGCTTTCATGATGACACTGAGTTTATTCCCTAGACCCCAAGCAACCTGCTCATTCACCAGCACACCTGCACCTGAACAAGTGTCTGTCAGAAATATCAAGTAACAGCAGTGTGTTGTCTGGTAACACTTCACCTGTTTCTCTACTATAAATTGGATATAGAAAACAAGAAATTCCTTAACTTGATATAAAAAGAGCAGAAAAATTGAAATCTGATTCAGACAATCAATTCTACAAGCTAAATATATAACCCAAGATAAAACTTACTGTCAAGTGAAGGCCAAAAAAACCCCAGCTTGCTGAGTTATTAGATAATATAACCTGTCCACAAGTCACTCATCTGAAAGAAGTCTTAATCATGGCTAGTTGTGGACTTTCTAATTCGAAATTTAAAACAAAACTTACAAAACAGTTGGAAATTTACTTCAACAGAAATGACAAGATTATAATCAATTTAAACAGTGCCATACAAACAAGAGGCCTTCATCTGCTTTGGCTGTCACATATTTTTCTAAGTTAGTCAGCAGTTAAACCAACAAGATTTTTGACTAACAGAAAAACTGAGGTTTCATACAGGAAAAACCTTATCTTTCAAGGTAGTTGCTTACAAGCTCACAGAGAGCTTTTGCAGTGGGCAAAATCTTCAGAACATGTTGAATACCAGGTGTTTCACAGAACTCATCATGTACTTCAACACAGGGGTTTAGCTTTTAGAATTTTCTTTACAGCAGGATAATTTCCTGATTTTCTGCACAGTACTTATTAAAAAACCCATTTACAAGAAGCATTATCCACAGGAAGGACTTCATGATAGATGAATAAAGCACACATGCACACATGCTCCCTCTAATTTCCAGCCAGCTTCACGTGTTTTGCAAAACAAACAGTTTTTGGCCATATAAAATGACCCAGGAAGCCCTTTCAGATTTAACAACCTCATGTACTCCCTCTGTGGAATTGAGAATATTTTCCTCCTGGAGCCCAAGCGCTGGAAGCTGCAGTGTTTTCCTTCCTACAGCAGATGCAAACTGGTCAAAGAGCTGCCCTGAGCATTACAGTACCTGAAACCTGTATTTTCTGCATAATTTTTTAAGGCTTTTGAGGTTATTCTGGACTAAGACACCTCCTGCTCACATCTAAACTACAACTGATTTTTTATCACTCTTCCACTTTTTTATGCAAGACCTGAGGGATAAATGGTTATTCAAAACAATTGTTTTATTTTAAAGAAAGGTAGGGAAGATCCATATCCAGCACGTGAAACTACTTTTTCAGCAGAGTATATCTCATTTCAGAGCTTCCAATACCAAAGCAAGGCTGTAGCAGACACACGAGACAAAAGGTTGACTCAAAAAAAATTCACCTTGCTGGTTCAGTTTCCTAAATGAATGTGATCAGTTGGCTTTGAAACAGCAAGATTTAGATCAAACTAGCTACTGTGTGTCCCCATCAGCTCTGGTTTGTCCCCTTGGAACCAGAAAGATTGCCTGCTCCAGCTAATTCAGCAGAAACACAGCTGTACAAATCCAGTATCACTAAGGTGGAATTGGGGCATCCTAACAGTTGTCTGCCACCAAAGACAGAACATTACTAATGTGTCTATCATTTAAAATATTTGTTCTAACAGAAAACATTTTAACAGTTGGGACCTTCCCCTCCACAGCACCAGAAAAGGCTCAGGTGAGGAGCAGGGTCCCAGCTCTGAGGCAGGGAGGGCTGGCAGCAGGACACACAGCACTGGGTGACAGCAGGGGCAATGGGCAAAAGCCAGCAGCTGGAAACATCTCCTGCAAGGATAAGCTGCTGGGTAAATGAGGAAACTTTGATACTGTTTTAGCAGGATTATCTATCCTCCTTCAATTGAAGACAGAGATACAAAAGAAATTCAGCTGGAAGGAATGTTCCATCCAATAAAAATGACAGAGGCCCTATCTCAGGCACAGATAATAAACATCTGCTGTAAAGCATTAGGTGAACACATCGAAGTTCTCAAAAACTAAATTTCAACCTTATATTTTCAAGACACCAAAAATTAACACTACAGAAACCTGTGGAAAAAGGAGCACTAGATCCTAAAGCAGAAATGTATCCCTGACAAACAGAACATTCCCCCATCTATGTTCCTAGCTCTAACATATAAATCCTCCAGCAGCACAAAAACCTTAGTGTCACAGCAATTCACAAATTCAGAAGTACAGATGAGGAACCAGAGGCTGAAACTAAAGCCTCCAAAATATAACTCTCAATTCAGCAAAGTGCTTTGACACAGAAATTAAACTCAGTGACTACCATCACTGATTATGAAAGTTTGGGTTCTTCTGGCTGCAATTACTGAACTTTTCCTTATTAAAAGATTCACCAGTTAGTAAAGTCTGATACATTAGGATAGTCCTTTAGTAGCTAAGACTACAGATGCACAAGATGTTAGTATTTACACAGCAAGTACAGATTGAATCTATTTCAGTTTTTAACACAAAGAAATGTCATTTTTTATTTGCTACACTAATTGTTCTTGTCTGCTGAGCTTCATTTGTATGGAAATTGAGATTTGATTAAATGTACACCCAGCATTTAATATTATTTCAATTATAAGCTATTACTCAGAAATTCATGTGCCAGAAGAGATAAGCTCAAAGTATATGGATTGGTTTTTGATGTGAGCTTTTAATAAACAATGGCAGGTTTGTGTGTACATCGAATTTACTTTGCTTATTTTGATCACATTTCTCAAGGTTGGACATGGTAGATCCTCTGGCATCATTTTTATTTACAGACCAAAGGAAAACAAAAGACAAAAATGCTTTCTCCTTTCTCAGTGTAAGTCGCTCATTGTCCCAGACCAGATGAACCAACCTTTAAGGGAATATTCTGTTCAGATTTCAAGAGGCAATTACAGTCATCAAAAGCTGATTAAGCATTAACAAAATCTCTAACTACAAGTGCTTAGATCAGTAACTCTTCTTATTCAGATTTTAACTTGTCCAACAGGTCTTTCTTATGTTTTATAATACTCAACCTACATACTTAAGACCTGTACCTACACGTTGCACTATCCTTTCATATTTTAACACATTCAGGAATAAGTTTACTAAAATTGAAAATAATTTTTTTCTTAAATCACTGTTTCTACATAACCTGAGCCATGCTACACTGCATGAGCACGATCAGATCCCAGTCCCTGCCAGCAAGAAGCCCAACCCCCTAAGCCCTTCACTTCTGGAGATTCTGCTGAACACCAATGCTCACCAAAGGCCTGCAAAGGAGCACCAGAAGCAACAGAAGGAACACCACACCCACTGCTGTCAAACAAACACAGGCAGTCCTGTATCTAGTATTTATGCTCAAGAGGAAGCATAACACAATCAGTATTGCTCTGGACTGGTATTTACTGCAGTAACATAAACTTTAAAATACTCTTAATACTTCCAACACATGATGGTTATCATAACGTAGTCCTCAGCAGACATGTGAAAAATCTGTCCTTAAGGTAATCCTCTGTACTTAAAAGCAGTTTCCTTAACTTGGCTGTCTCCCAAGTCCACAGGTGAAGTTCACTGGAGCATGTATGGTGTATCTCCCAAAATTCCTGAAAATCTGCCAGCCTGGAAGGAGCAGGGCCGTCCTGCCCCGCCGTGGCTCACAGTGGCCAACGCCAGGGGCTGAGCAGTTCTCAGGGTGAGAGAGGCTCACTACGAACTGCACCTAAGGATGTTCTGACTCAGCCTTTGAACAGCTTTCCTTGGTTTTAACCTGCCTTTGAGGAACCCCCAACCTCACACACGGGCTCTGCTCTCAGGGAAGAGAAGCCATACGTAAATGGTATTTCCCCCAGCTCCAGATCTCAGAGAAGCTTTCACTAACCATTCATTTCCCAGCAGGTCTTTGTGTCACTTGGGGAATCTGACGTCCATTATGTATTTTTGAGTTTATCATTATACCACCCACTGCTGCAGTCAGTGTAGCAGAATTAATACACACAGTACTTTATAACAAAGTCACAGTAAGAGGAAAGCAGACTATAACAGTAACTTTTTCCAGAGAAGAAATCTATTTGTGAAGCTCATGTGTCACCATCAGTTATCCTTTTCATAGATAGTTTAATAAAGTTTCTCAATAAAACTGGTTCTATTTACTGTTCTTCAAATTAAAAGTCTACAGAATAATTAAAATTAAAAACCTTCAAAAGAAATAAAAGCTAGAGAAAAACAGCATTCCATTTTCATGTCCAGTTCCACAGAAGATAAAATGCTTGGCCATCCACCTGTGATACTGAAACATGCCTAGGAATGCTTAGATCATGTAGCTTTGGTTCATCATGGCCTGAGTATGTGCAGGAGAGAATGAAAGCACAACAGCACCAAATACACCTGGGGAAAAACAGGGGCACATAAAAACATGCTCATAATCCACACACAGCACACACCTGTTCTCAAATCTAATTCCAGCTCCTGAAAATTAGAGATTCTGAAATTATAACCCCACTTAATAGGAATGCATTGGTTTAAAAATAAATAAATAATACATGTTAGAGGCATTGGCATTTTCTGCATGACCTCAGCATGCTGTTTCATGAAGTAATTAAAATTGTGACAGCACTCCAGCTGAAAACTGTAAATCCTTAATGAATAACACTCATCAACATTCAGTATTACTCAGTGTTCTGTCATAGTAAGTTACACTAGATCACCTCAACATCCATCAAAAGATCTTACAGCACAGCAAGGAATGGTAGCAATCTCCTTCCCCTCACTCCCTCACACTTGTTCCAGTACCCACTCCCCAGAGCTGGAAGGCAGGGACAGGGAGCAGAATGAAGCCCCTACAATCCAAGGGGAGATGTTAAGTGACCTGCTGTGGCCACTTGGACACTCACGAGTTTATGGGGCTGCACAGGATGCACCCAAGGATACTGAGGGAGCTGGTGGAAGCTCCCTCAGACACTTTCTGTCATTGACCAGCAGTCCTGGCTAACTCAGCTGGTCCCAGCTGACTGGAAATCAGCAAGTATGACAGCCAGCTGCTCTAAGAAGGGTCGTAAGGTGGATCTGGGACCTCGAGGCTGGTCAGTCCAACCTCAGTGCCAGGGAAGGTTATGGGGCAGATCATCCTTCACAAATGGCACGAACAGGACAGGCAGGTGATCAGGCCCAGCCAGCGTGGGTTTACAAAAGGCAGGTCCTGCTTGATGAACCTGATCTCCTCCCAGGACAAGGTGACCCACTTAGTGATCCAGGGAAAGGCTGTGGATGTCATTTACCTGGTAGACTTTAGTAAATCTTTGACACAGCATTCTCCTGGATAAACTGACTGCTCATGGTTCAGAGGGAACACTTTTCACTTAATAAAAAACTTCCCAGACAGCAGGGCCCGGGGGAGACCTCAGCACCCTCCACAACTATCTGGAAGCAGGAGGTAGCAAGGTGGGGGCCAGCCTCTTGGCCCAAGTAACAAGCAACAGGACAAGAGCAATTGGCCTTAAATTGCATCAGAGGAGGTTTCAATTGGACATTAGGAAAAATTTCTTCACAAGAGGGTTGTCAAGCCTTGGAACAGGC
>VYXF01001384.1:14251-26245 GCA_013397295.1 Polioptila caerulea
GGCCTGAGTATGTGCAGGAGAGAATGAAAGCACAACAGCACCAAATACACCTGGGGAAAAACAGGGGCACATAAAAACATGCTCATAATCCACACACAGCACACACCTGTTCTCAAATCTAATTCCAGCTCCTGAAAATTAGAGATTCTGAAATTATAACCCCACTTAATAGGAATGCATTGGTTTAAAAATAAATAAATAATACATGTTAGAGGCATTGGCATTTTCTGCATGACCTCAGCATGCTGTTTCATGAAGTAATTAAAATTGTGACAGCACTCCAGCTGAAAACTGTAAATCCTTAATGAATAACACTCATCAACATTCAGTATTACTCAGTGTTCTGTCATAGTAAGTTACACTAGATCACCTCAACATCCATCAAAAGATCTTACAGCACAGCAAGGAATGGTAGCAATCTCCTTCCCCTCACTCCCTCACACTTGCTCCAGTACCCACTCCCCAGAGCTGGAAGGCAGGGACAGGGAGCAGAATGAAGCCCCTACAATCCAAGGGGAGATGTTAAGTGACCTGCTGTGGCCACTTGGACACTCACGAGTTTATGGGGCTGCACAGGATGCACCCAAGGATACTGAGGGAGCTGGTGGAAGCTCCCTCAGACACTTCCTGTCATGTACCAGCAGTCCTGGCTAACTCAGGGGGTCCCAGCTGACTGGAAATGACAGCCAGCTGCCCTAAGAAGGGTCGCAAGGTGGATCTGGGACCTCGAGGCTGGTCAGTCCAACCTCAGTGCCAGGGAAGGTTATGGGGCAGATCATCCTTCACAAATGGCACGAACAGGACAGGCAGGTGATCAGGCCCAGCCAGCGTGGGTTTACAAAAGGCAGGTCCTGCTTGATGAACCTGATCTCCTCCCAGGACAAGGTGACCCACTTAGTGATCCAGGGAAAGGCTGTGGATGTCCTTTACCTGGTAGACTTTAGTAAATCTTTGACACAGCATTCTCCTGGATAAACTGACTGCTCATGGTTCAGAGGGAACACTTTTCACTTAATAAAAAACTTCCCAGACAGCAGGGCCCAGAGGAGACCTCAGCACCCTCCACAACTATCTGGAAGCAGGAGGTAGCAAGGTGGGGGCCAGCCTCTTGGCCCAAGTAACAAGCAACAGGACAAGAGCAATTGGCCTTAAATTGCATCAGAGGAGGTTTCAATTGGACATTAGGAAAAATTTCTTCACAAGAGGGTTGTCAAGCCTTGGAACAGGCTGCCCAGAGAAACAGTCACAATCCCTAGAGGTGTGTAAAAGGTATAGATGCGGCACTTTGGGACATATTTTACTGGTGCATTTGGCAGTGCTGGGTTAATGGTTGGACAAGATAGTCTCAAAGGTCTTTTCCAACTGAAATGATCCTATGATTCTGTATTTATTATACCTACACCCTGCATGAGCTTGGAACTGACCCAGTTTTTCCTTGCTCACAAATGTCATTCACTTCAATTCATTGTCTGCTCTTTGTCTGGAGGGCAAACTCAAGGCCAGGAAGGATGAAAAAGAGAAAGAGAAATCAAAATAACCACAAAAAATAAAAAAGCAAAAGCAAGAGACATGGCATTTAGCCAAAGCAACAACATCAGAGCTTCCTGAATGGGAATCCTGGCTATAATTTTTTAAGACTTAGAAAATACAGACTTTGAGCTTCATGAAAGTGAGTACTTATGCCTAAGACTGAAAGAGAAAAAAATATATTTCCCAATTCTCCAGCACTGCTAAAACCAAAGAGAAGACAAAACTTCCTACTTGAACTAAGCTGAAAGAATTAGGCAATGCAGCATTCCAGACTGAAAACCAGTTTATTTTCATAGTGAGAATACCAGGCTAAGCAACAGTCTTGCACTTCTCCCCCCTAAGAAACTGTTATATTATGATAATAAGTAAAGAGGCAGAAGGGAAAAACAAAATACAGCACAGGCACAAAGAGCAGTCAGTACAAACAAAAGCAAAGCCATTGGTACTCAAGAAGCCTCTAGTATGGCTCAAAATTAAAGCTGACTGTTTCTCCATATTAACAGCCTTGTTCAGGGCTTCAAGTGTTTCGTACAGCCTTAGGCAGGATTTCAGTACTGTAGTACAACAGTGACAAGTGACTTAAACCTGTGCAGCACCAAATTTTTAACCCTTTCCCTAAAGAAAGCTGATCAGTGAAAGCGCCAATCACACCTCACAAATTCACTAAACAATTTCAAGTAAGCTTGAGAGAAGTCAACACCAGGAAAAGACAGTGTATGTGTTTCCAAAGCTTGCACAAGGGAAGGAAATTATGACCTTCTTGAGCTTCAGAGGGCAGGAAACCCCGCCATGGCTTGCTCTGTTCAGCAGGTGCCAGCAGGCCAGCACACCTGGGTGTCACACTGTCACCATCGGGGGTGGTTTCCCAGCTGGCAGCAGAGGGAAGGGGTGAGCTGGGCTAACTGAACCTTTGCAAGAGACCCTGCAGGACTCCCAGCTTTTCCATGCCAGAGGACGTATTGTGGAGAGGCAGAGGGACACAGGCAAGATATGGCCTAATTAAATCAGTCAGGCAAGGGTACTACAGCAGAGGAGGTACAGGGGCATAGACAGGCCCTCTGGAGTCCAGGTTTCATAAAGCCCCACTGCTCATGGCTCACAGGAGACAGTGCTGAGTAAACAGCACTATCCCTCACACAGAACTGACAGTCACACACACAACATACTGATTCTCCCAAGAAGTGAAGCAACAGAGGAAACATCCATTAAGGACAACATCAGCAGTGATATACTCAGCAAGTCATCAACTGTGTCCAGAAAAGGGCACCACCACCACCAGTGCTTCCTCCCTACAATCCATATACCAGGTCAGGGCACATGGACTATCCCACACACCACAAAGCCTTCACCTACCTGGCTACCACAGCTCAAGGTACTTCAATACCTAAGGCTATTACCTGGCAGCTGCTCACCCAGAACTACTCCCAAAACAACCTAGGCATGTGAGATGGTTCCTCTCCTCTTCCTGGATTCTCAAGATTTAATACATCCTACCAAGTCAGTTTGGATCACTATTAGTTCATACACAAAACAGTTTCACCAAGAATCAGCAGAGGAAGAGGCTGCATTCCCTCTGACCAAATGAATTATAGGTGTGCAAACAAACAAATCCCAAACAAAACCAACACAAACCCCAAGCCCACCAAAAAACCCCAACCAAACAACTAAAAGCTAACAAATATCCTAAAGAAACTCATTTTCCTCAGAGGAAAAATTCAAATCCAAAATTTTACATGAACTGAATTAGTATTTTCTTTAGATCACGTTTCAACAAGAAGAGTACCCAGATGAAACAGGATAACAGCAATTCAAGAACTGTCAGAGCAATCAAGGCTAATTTGTAGCCACCATTAAATGGAAAATAGGAATTGCCAGATTTCAGCAGTATTACTTAGCAAGCCCATTTACTTTCAGCAAGACAACACATGTTCCTTCTTTGCAGCAAAACAAAAAAAGTTCCTATCTCATCTTTTTTTTTTTTTTAGTACACGATTCAGCAGTATTTAAGCACATTCCTAAAACTTCCAGCACATGAGCAATCCTAACAAATCTAATGCAAATAGACAATTTAAGCTAAGTATGTACTTTAAAAACTTTGCTGAACTAGAACATGAGGAATTGCAGTAGTATTTAAAGCAAATAGGTGACAAAACTCTACCTATAAAATCGGGCATTTTTTAACTACACCACTCTCCAAAAACGAACGTATTTTTTTAATTTTAAAACCAAAAGAACATGGAAGAAGTTCTCTACAGGGCCCTAAGAAAGTTCAAGGTCTTAGACAAGAGTGTAACAATTCAGGGAGACAGGGAAGCTGTGCCTGAACACTATTCAAATGCAGGTCACACTAAAAAAAGCTTCTGCTCCTGTTTCACTTTTGTTCTTCACATCTTGTACAAGACTTGATGAGCCAGCACCTAGAACACTTAAGAGCAAAAATTCAATGCACAGAAATATTATGACCTCAAATACAGAAACCCAGTGTTACGCTTTGCACAGGAGCCGGTGCAGTGGCTGCCGTGTCCCGGAGCAAACGGCTCGTGCCTTGAATAGCATTCCCCTGCTCCACTGAAGCCAAACACGGCAGGAACGTGGCCAATGTCAGCCACAGCTACGTCTGTCCACACTGGCTGAGATCCTGTGCCTCCCTGCTCCCCAGCAAAACAAACACCTGAGGAGAAATTCCACGTATCGAACTCCTACGTTTAATAGTTCTACCAGAAGTCAGCAAATACAGATCCAACCCAACTGTACAAAGCCACGTAACCCTCTGAGAGGATTTCTCTCATCCCCCACATCTTCCAACAACTCAAGCACTGCCAGCACTCTTCAGTATCTATTATGCCCATGTGTCAGGTACTATGACACAAAACTTGATTTTTGCCATTTTTTAGCTGCCACATCAATAGAAAAACTGCATTCAATTCCATTAGTGCTCAGAAAGACAAAGATGGGCACCACAGCATTCTTGAATCATTTCCTCCAACCTGCTCAATGCCAGGATTGAGGTGGCATGATGCTTCTACTCAAGTCTCTGATCTCCCTCCTGCAAGACTCCCAACATTTCCTGTAGATTTTCCCGCATCTCATTAATAGAGAATTCTTATGTCACTGATTTCAACCAGTGAAGAGTAATGTAAGTGTATCAATTCCACAAATTCAACAGCAAGAAAACACAAATGCAGTTTTGACCATCCCTAAAACAAGCTGTGATGAGTTTGAGAGGTTTAACATACACAAGGCAAAATGCTACTTGTGCACAAACTCAAACCCAGCAGGTGTTAGAAGCAGGGTTATTTGCTTTCTTTTCAAGTGTATAAAAGATGACAAGATACTTTTAAGTCAGAATAAATCTTTTTATTTACATTGCTAAAGAAATATTAACAGAGACCAAACACAGAAATACTAAGGGACAACACTAACTCAGTTTTGCAGCCAGCCCAGAACACTCAGCATCGTTCCACTACAAATGGCACTTCATCCCATTTTCTGCTAACTTGGACTCTCAAATAATTCCACTGGGCACCCCAAGTAACTGGTCCTATAGTGGGAAAGGTATGACAGAGGTGGTGTATGAAAGAGAAGACAACACAGGAAAAATGAGCTACACAAATGAAAATATGACCAAGACAAATCAGTTAAAGGACAAAGGAGCAGGGAATATCCCAAGAGCAGCCTCCAAAAGCTGCTTCTACATTTCCACCCCCTGAGCTGGCTGACAATTCTCAAGCACAATAATCAATAAACAGAACAGAAGCTAAATATAATGTTAGACCAACCAATTTGAATTTTAATTAAGTGGGAAGCTGAATGTTATTTAGTTTAGCTATAGATAATGAATTAACTATCAATTGCCATTAAACTTAAAACCATATTACTAAATTATCTGAATGGCAGGCAAACACTACTAAGAACTTCCCAAGCAGTTCATACAGCAAGTATCATTAAAAATTCTGGGCTCATGAAACCCAGAATTAGCAGGCTGACCCTTTAAAACAAAGAAAAACTTAAAGTTTCACAGGAAACCACAAGATGCCAGAGGATTTCACAGTTCAGGGAATATGGATTAAAGGTTAATCCCAAACTCATGTTTTTAAGGAACTAATTTGCTTGAGTCCTGCTAAGGAAATCAGCGACTTCACCAGCCGATCCATGATTCCTCCTGAACTCAGGATCCTCTACAAAACCCCCACTGAAGTGCAGTGCAGACACATGAGCCTGCCACGCAGGGATCCAGCACGAAATAGGAACCCTTCCAGAGAGTGGAAAGCCAGGAAGGATTGGGCACTGGCAGGCACCCACCACACTTAGTGCTACAGAAAAGCTGGCACCTGGACTGTCCTGGAAAACTGTGAATCTGTTCTTTAAAGCTGCAGCTCATGAGAGACCCGTGCATTAGACTGCATTTACACAAGTAATAAGCTATAACTGCAGAATAAAGAGACCAGTAATTAGAGTTACCAAAAGAATCTGGTGTTTGGAGTCTATCACAGGATACAATGTGCTTGACAAACACCTTCAGGAGTTGCCTGGGTCTGCCAGATTTTCTTTTGGGACAGGAAGACGGATGACCTCTTATACTCCTCCTAGCCGTAACTTTCTATCAGCCTACACAGAAGAAACTATTAGCAAGGCTCTTCCTATCACAGGTTAACCCTTCAGACCACACAGGCAAGGATCTGCAGAGCCTCTTATTGAGCCTGCCATTAGCTGTGCTCTGCTCCCTTTTTATCTAAGCTTGTCCAGGCAATCACTGCAAGAACCCAATGCACTTGTCCACTTCAAAATACAAAACAACCCTTAGCACACACATGAAGCCCTGAAAAGCAATAGCTGTGATTCCACTCTGTTCCTTCTAGGTTCTGCTCCAGACAGAACTTTCAGGTATCACAAGCTCCACTTGGGGTACACAGTTCTGCACTGCACAATGGGAAGTTCTGCTAATCCCAAAAAATGTTATTCATATGCACCTCACAGCATCAAACAAGAACATATGAAAGTTGCAAGAAATCACCACGTAAAAACCCAGAAACTCAGGCATTACTCAAAGATGGACCACAGAGATCACTACTACCCTTGCATTACAATTCAACATCAGCACCAGCCCTAACAAAGGTAATGCCAGGGGACAGAATGATTCACTGAAGTCTTGACTGGTTTTCTGACATTCACCAGGGGATTTTACATCTTTCACATTTGGTATCTAAAACTCCTCTCTCTCAGTCTAGCTGTGCCTTTCCCCTCATACACCAAGAAAGAAGCACAGCTGTCTGCTCCTGCTGCAGAGAGGCTGTGGCCGTGCTCTATTCTCCATCACTTCTGTTCAGGACCACCCTTCCCCTGCCCCCAAACCTACTGTAGGGACATAGAAGTCAAGTGTTTGCAAACCCTCAAGGTGCCCCTCTGCTTTCTTAATACTCAGAGCCAAAGCAATGTAAAAACAGCTCTGCCTACTGACTCCATTTTTCTCCTTTACTTTGTAGCCACAGCTAGCAGCAAATCCACTTGCACCTCAAAAATTTTGCTTTATAATTAAAATCAGGAATTACCAGTCTTAAAGTATCAGACCTGCTAATAAGGTCTGATACCTTCTGCTTTGTCTCTCTGCTACACTGAGACCAGCCACAAAAAAGCTTTTTCCTATCTATCAGCCTCGATAGACAGCTGTAAAAACAGAAAACAGCAGAGCAAGGAACATCAGGACAAGAACTCACTAACAGGTAACAGCAGAAAGAAAAATAAAACTTAAAATCAGTAGACTAAGAAGCAAAGGGATGAAGGGGAAAAACACTGGACTGGAAGTCAGGCCATGCTCTACTTTCAGCAAAATTAACTGAGGAGGCGTGATAAAAACCCTTCCACCCCTCAACTCCTAGAACCTTCCACTTGGGAATTCACCTAAATACACAGACAGGAACTGCAGCTAGCAATGACACGAACCTGAATAAATATCACTCACCACAGCTCTCACTAAGGTCGAGACAGTGAACAAAGGGCAAAATAAGGGTTTCTATTTGCCTACCAACAAAGTCTCTCCAGAGCAGAGGAACACTGCCTAGAGCAAATTTTATGACCAATATATTTGGGTCTCCATTTGAATTAATCAATACACTTCAACTGCACAAAACCAGACCCATCTAGTCACAGCACACCAGTGGATCACCTTGAAACTTGGCTGAGCGTGGGTTTGCTTAGACCCCTACTCTGATGAGTTCTGCCTTGCACATAAGACCAACAGCTCTTGACTAAAAGACAAGAAAGAGCAATTTGAACACACTTGTCAGTTGTATCGTGTCAAAACACCAGCACCCCACCTGTAAGGGCTTAACTGCAGCTGCCAGCAAGCTCCAAAGCGTAAGGGAAGTTCCAACTGTGAGCTGGAGTGTGGGGTTTTAACCAGACCACTTGCACTGGCAAGCCCTTCTAAGCACTGCAGGTTAAGTACGTTGTGCAATATTTTTTTGAAACAGAACTTGGGTAATAAAATTACTTCCTCTAGCTGGCTTTGAAGTGGAGAAAAAACGCTGCAAGAACAAGAACTCAATTGGCTTTTAGCTGCCTGGCAAATGCTCTAATAAGAAAGCCTGATGACCTACATTCACAAGGCTCTGTACTAAACCACTATTACAAAATCCAATATAAAGCCTGACCATGTTTAAGTGTTTTCCATTAGCAAGCAGCAGTATCTTGTTGGAGAAATATGAAAACATGTTATTGTCTTTAGTGATGATGATCTTAATTAATCCTCTAAATACCATTCTGAAACATGTCAGTGTGGTCATTCCAGACTGCTTAAGCTTCCAACGCTACACAAAGACTCCAAAACCTCGGCTTCTCGGTGGGATGTATGGGGATATTAACAGAAGAAGAAACTTCTTAAATATTCTCAAACTGTGAAAAACTGAATTCACAACAATTTACATCTCTGATGCTCTTCCAACAACTAACAGAAATGCACTGGTTCAGAAATTCAGGCAAAATCTAAGCTAGCACCAGAACAGCTTACTGCAACTCACCACTGAAACATTTAACACACCACTGAAATATTTCCTCACACAAAGACATCAGCTCTCTCAGCCAGCAAGTCAGATAACCTGAAACAAATGCGTTTGAGTTGTCCTGGGAAAGATGTTACTAAATTAAAACCTACTGAGATAAATATCCCCAAAAAGCAACAGACAGAGTAAAATCAGCAAGTGTTTAAAGGAAATACTAAGTTAGTCCTTCCTTTACACCCATATAGTTGGAAGAGTTTGATACATTCATTTCAATTCACATTAGCAGATTTCAAAAACAATAAGTAACACAACTCAAGGAGAAATGCCCTACTTGGAAAAAAAGGAACACTTTCAGAAATGCACTATAAAGCAAGCAACTAGTTAAAACAAGAAGGATATGGTCAAAACAGAATGGGAAAGATGGAAACACTGGGATAAAAGAAAATCCAAATGGCAATTCTCAAAGGCTCAAAATTACCATTACAAGTCCACAGGCTCAGAAAAATCCAATTGCACAGTGCCCTCAGGAACCCAGATGGGGCCAATGTCATGGTATGCTGAAAGCACCTTGTGCTGTTAGCGACGGCAACAGCACAAAACAGACTCATGTAACCAAGAGAGAAAAAAAAAGGAGGAAAAAAAAATTTAATCAATTTCTCCCTAATTAACTAAAGCCCACCTCACCCTAAATGCAGAAAAAAATAGGCACATGTAAAATCACTGCCTTTCAGATTGCATGAAAAGATACTACAGTTGAGGAGGCTTAAAAGAAGGTTTTATTTGTCTGAAGAGCACAGCAAGAACATGGATACAAAGCTAGTGTCAAATTAACATGGAAATACAAAGAGATGCCTGATCCGCCGGGACTGAATTGTGAAGGGACTACACATTCATCTGCAAGTACATAAAACCTCCCAGCACTCTGCAGCACTCATCTGATAGCTCCAAGTACAGATTTAAACTAAGCAAGCTGCAGGCATCCTTCCTAAACCAAAAAGACAGTTGCTACAACACATAGGTTTAAAGAAGTAAAAAGTAAAGCAAACACCACCTGGGAAATAAATTCTAAGTCCAAATACTCTTCTCTTTCTGCTGTCTCTCCCCAGAGAAGATCAGGGAGACTTCTTCACCACTAATTGAAGTGGTAAATTTGGTTCTGTATGTCCTCTGTACTTGCATGAGCCAGGTTTTCCCTACTTGCACCTCGTGGTCTCAGGGTCAAACCACGTGCTATTTATCTATCAAATGGGAGATTTGTTTGAGACAGCAGATTCAAGATACTAAAATGAAGCAAACCAAAAAATCCAGTGACATGGGCAAAGAGCTGTGAGGCCACCCAGAAGGGATGGGCTCTCCTCTGAGGAGGGAGAGGCATCACCATGGACAGCTCAGCCACCGCACTCAACCGGAGCCACCACGTAAACAGGATGGATGAGCATATTCCAAATGGAACTCAGAAACTCCTCATACAGCAAGGAATTCCAGCTGCAACACTATATCCAGCTGCATTACTTCACCTTAGGTTCAGGAACACATATGGTCTGAGCAAAATTCATGGAATGCTTATGGAGCTGTCACAGGGGAATTCTAACATTACAAGTTTCAAAGCCAGTGGTGTGGAACCTGAGCAGATGAGTTAAGGTTTGCTCACAAGGACACTTCTGCCAGCGAGGCTACAGCCCCACAAATCTCTAAAGCAGGTACATTAGAGCGCCAGTGGAAAAATATCATTCATCTCAACGAAGCAAATCTAAGTGAAAAACTTGTGTTCATCCATCAAGCATCAGCTGCTGACAGGAGTACAATATCAAACTGGAGTGACAAACATGACACAATATGAAAAATGCTGGTTTTGAATTTCTAGGAGGCTACAAAACTCAACACCAGCATAGTTCAGGGTCAAGTCCACCCACCTGTAAAAGCACAGAGACAGCCCTGAATAAGCTGAAGCTTTTCATCCAGCAATCCAGCAGCCTGTAGCACTTAGTGCCAGCATAAAGGAGCTGCTTGAAATCAGTTTTACATAGTACCTTCTCAGCCATAAAAGCCTCTAGCTGTAATAATACTAGGCTACCAACACAACGGGGGTTTTTTTGGCTACTTAAATGCATATCATAAGCCCTGTATACACACTGCACTGCCAAAAAAACAAGCTAAAACAAAACAAGGCAGACTCAGAGACGTTTCAACACCCAAGTTAGTTATTTCAATAACTGCCTACACTGACCCAATTGTGTTTCAGCTCTGCTGGGAAGTCGCTTAGACGCAGTTCATTAATGTTTTTCATGTTTTACTAGTCTGGGTCATAAAAGTTATTTCGAGGAGAAAGAACAAGGGGGTTTCAAAGCACACCATGGTTCTTACTCTCCTATTTACTAGGAGCACGTATCACCCAGGAACAGTCGCCTGCTGCGAGGGGAGGGCGATTTCCAAACCTGCAAAGGCACCCCAGGCAGCCTCACGCTTTGGCTACTGATTCTCTTTGGCAAGAGCTGCCCAGGATACCCGAGGGCTTTGCCAAGCTCCAAGAAAGTCCAACACCCAAAAAGAAACCCCAGCTGAGCAATATACCGAGAAAAACTGGAGTTCTCTGCCCACAAACACCAACCGTTTCTCCTAAGTTAATCATCTTAAGATTTTAAGCACCATGCCTAGCAGCTAGCACACAAACTCCATCACTGAATTATTTCCCTAAAAGAAGCACAAACAGAACCAGAAAGACGAACCAGGTGCAGCAGTTTTTTCCTCTTTCTGGCAGGATTAAATGGCTTTCCGAAAGCAAGCATTTTGTCTGGCCGTGTAGGCATCCAAGGCCCACAGCATAAAAGCAGGTAAGTAACAAGCACTTGAAAACTTGGTCACCACAGCTGCTGCGCTCATTAACCGTAGGGTTCTGTAGATTTCTACCCAAGCTTTCACACTTTGACACGAACGCTTTACCCTCACTCCCAGGGTAAATCCAGGCTCTCTCAGATCAGGCAGCCGGCACAGGGGACCGATGCTCGGCCGCGTCCCGGCTCTGTTTAAACGCACAAAGCGGCAGCAGAGCCCAAACCTCCGCGGAGGGGCCGGCTCCGGGCCACTCCGCCCCCGATGCGGGCTGTCCCCCGGGGCTCACCCTGCCGGCCCCCCGGCCCCGCCGCCGCCCCTACCTGGCCGCAGCGGCTCGGTGATGCACAGCACCAGGAGGAAGAGGAGGAGGAAGGTGCCGCTGTCCGCCTTGGGCACCATTTATCCTCCGTTCATCCTCCCCCGGCACAGCGCCACAAACCCGCGGGGAGGGACGCGCGGAGCGGCAGGAGGAGGGGCCGCCGCCGGGCCCGCGGGGGGCCCCGGTCCGCACCAAGCTTTTCCCTTGCCCTCCCTCCGCCGTTCGCCGCCGCCCCGGGCGGAGCCGGCGGCCCTGGCAGGGGCGAGAGCGGCGGGAGCGGCGCGGGTCGGGCGGCCGCGCTGGGGCGGCTCGCAG
>VYXF01001384.1:26283-38577 GCA_013397295.1 Polioptila caerulea
CCACGCCCCCTCCCGCCGCGCGCCGCCCGCCCAATCGGCACTCAGGGGGGCGGGGCCAAGCGCGCGGATCAGCGCACGCCCCGCCCATTTACGGCCGTGGGCGGGGCCGGGCGGGGCCGAGGCCGCCGGCAGGGGGCGCTGGCGGGCGGGCCGGGGNACCTCCCCAGGACAGCCTCTATCAGCCCCCTCTTCCCCCCTAGAACAGCATTTCCCTGTCCCCAGCTGGAGTGTCCTTTCCTGCTCACATCCATCACCCCCTGACAGCCTTCCCCATTCCCGCTGGGACAGCCTTTGTAGGTCCCCTCCATCTCTGTACCCTGGGACAGCCTTTCTAGGTCCCCTCCACCTCTGCTGCGATGGCCTTTCCCTGCCTCTGCAGGAATCTCCCAATGCCATCACCTTGCCTGTCCCACAGCAGAGGCACAAAGCTCTGGACTTTCCCAGCCATCACCTTGCCTGTCCCACAGCAGAGGCACAAAGCTCTGGACTTTCCCAGCCCCAGCAGGCTCTCAGGTTGACCATCTTTTGCTTCTTCATTACTCTGCTGTCCCCTGCCCACAGCGGATGAGACAGTCCCTGTTTTCCTGCCTGCAGGGTGGCACGGACAAGCAGCACCCGGGGCCGGGACATTCCCACAGCCAGCACCCTGCAGTGCCAGAGCCAGCCAGGTGTTTCCATAGCTCCTGGAAACATTGCATTCCCAGTTCCCAGGCCCACACAGAGAGGAAATGCATAAAGAAAATTATTGTGTGGCTCAGGTCATTGCTAGTGGCCCTGCAAGTGACAGGTGCCTGTTGGAATTTGACCCTGGGTGTTGCTGCACGTCAGCCAGACAGGGCGGTGACTGTCCCTGGCTGGAGACAGCAGCCCAGTGCCACAACTCTCCTGGTGCTGGATGGAGGCCAGCCCAGGTGGCATTCAGGATCAAAAGGCAGTTTTAACATCAACACCCACTTCCCAAATTCATCTGGAGTTCCACTCACGAGGGGTGTTTAGGCAACACCAGGACACAGGCTCAGGCAGGGGCCAGACACAATGGCTGACCCACAGTCAGCAAAGAGCTGGAACTTTCCTCTGCAGGCAGTTCCAGCTTTTTAGTATAACCTATTCAAAGCCAAAACCTGGGAAACTGCCTTGGAAATGTTTATATATTTTTAGTATTTACAATGAGGTGTTTTCTACTCTTTTGCTACAACTTGTAGTTCTTAAATAAAACATTGCAATTCCAACGAGGACCATTTTGACCCAATTTTACCACTCCCTCTTTCCCAGTTAATACCAATTACTCAGTATAACCAGCAGCAAACTTTTCTCGAGGGGTTTCCTGATGGCTGTACAGCTACTTCTACTCTCTGATGGCTCCTGCTCCCTCTCAGTGACTGATCCACGGCTCAGCTGCCAACCTGCAGCCAGGGAACAGGAGCTTCTATGGGATTTCTGGTGCCTCACTGCCTCTGTCCCCCCAGGAGCTGTTGCTGTGCTCAGATCAGCAGCTCCAGGGAGGTGCTTCTCCCAAACCTAAATGTGCAGTTTAACATGGGAGGAGAAATGGGTGCCTGTCAAGAGTTCCCTGAAGCTGGAGTAGCAGCAAGTGTGAGCTTGAAGCCGTGAGCCCTGGGGGCCTCAGGAGCACTGTGTGGCCAGGAACGTGCTTGGGGACCCGCTGGAGTGCGTCACAAGCAGCAGGGCACTGCCTGAAGATTTAGGCCAAAACCCACTTTCCCAGCTCTCATGTGCTGCCAAATGCTGTCATGATCCAAGAGCCTGTGGGGACCTGAAGTATGGCAACATCCTCCAGCACAAAGCGTGAGCATCGAACTCCCCAGCTTTGCTCCTCCTGTGGGACACTGTGGGGACAGACTGTTCTGAGCCTGGCTTCCTGCAGCACAGCCTCACAGGCCAACCCCAGACTGATCCAGGGTATCCTTATCCACCCCAGGGCCTGGGCATTACACCATACAGGGTGATGCATAAATAAATATCCTATGATGCCTCCACCATGAGCAGGGCACAGGCTGCTTATCCCTGGCTTTTGTCCCAAGGCAGGCCTTGTTTCCCTCACGCCACATCCTGCAGCACCCCTGGCTCTGAAGAGAGGGGTGTGTGGAGCACACCCACGTGCCTGGCAGCCCCTCAGCACCCCTGGGGAAATGGGCAATGAACGGCCCAGCAGCACCAAAGGAAGGGTGAGAGGCGCCCATTGCCCCAGATCGTGCCAGGTCAGCTCCTGGGGCTGGGAGAGGTGGGGGAAGGAGCTCAGGGTGAGGGTGGTTGAACCCATCTCCGACCCTGAGCTGGGGCCCGTAACCAGCTGCTGTTAGGCCAGCAGCCCTGAGCTGCAACTGAGGCAACACGTGCAAATATGAGGAAGTGAGAACTGCTCCATTTCCCTCTCCCCTGAGTGAGCGGACCCATTTCCTTAATTTTTGCAGAGAAATAGCCCAATCCTCCAGAACAACAAAGTATGTCCAACCACAGCTTCCCTTCTGACCTAAATAATCAGTTCCCTTACCAGAACCTGCTTTTGGATGGGTGAAAAGCTGCAGCCCCTGCACCATGGCACAGACGGTTACCCCTGGGCCAGGGAGAGGCTTCTGAAGGCTCCTGAACCAGCTTGGGGCTCAGTGATTAGACTTAAGAGAACAAGAACCTCCTGTGGTCTCCCATTTCCTTTCCTGCCTGGGGCAAGGAGCCAAGGCCCAGGCTGCACACAGCAAGCTCCCACAGCCTCTGGATGTGATGGTGTTCACACCACGTGGACATAGGTGCACCATGACTTCCAAGCATCCAGCAACACACCACAGCCAGCTGGCCACCCAGGAGAGGCCTGGGGCCACCACTGCTCACTGCCAGCCACCTCAGCAGCATCAGGAGAGCTCCAGGTGCTATTATGGCTGAGGGAGCAAGTGTGCTTGGGCCTTGCACATAGGAAAATGCACATGTATTTCAACAACAAAAGAAAAATAACCTGCTGAAAGTGAGAGGAAAAAAAATCATCAGTCATCATGAACCAAGATGTTTTTTCACATTGGATTTGGCCCTGTAAGGCACATTATCTGCCACTGCTACAGCAGCAAAAATATCTGGCACTGAAGAATTCACTGATTCACTAATTACAGATGGCAGGGGCTGAGCTGCAGCAGGAAGCAGAGAACAGACATTACAGCAGGCATTACAGGAACAGCCAATCTGAAGAGCACTACAGCCCTTTCAACAGATCCAGTTTTACAGCTTGTAACTGAAAGTTCAATTTCCAACAAATGAAGGCCCATCATGGCAGAATCAAGACTGTGATTTTAGTGTGGCTGTCTAGGTTAATTCACTTGAGGGCAAACACCAAAAACCAACACCATCCACAGGACATTTAATGCAGTCTGCTTTTAAGCATGAATTGCTCAATGGGAACCAACCACCCTCAGATATCACACTCCCCAATTATTCCAGCTACACCTTGCTATGAGCACAGCTAGTTTGAAAGGCTGTAGCAGAGAGATGCCACATCCCACTCCTGATCCATGTGTACACCCCATCCACAGTCCCTCGAATGCTGCTCAGCCTTTCTGTGCATCCCACACAGAGGAGTTTCTGCATCCACAAATGGGCAGGAATCCCACATCCTCTCCTTGTTCCTGGTCTCCCCAGAGACCCAAACTGCAGGCCAGGGTCTGACCATCTGCCTGTGTACCTAACAGAGAGGTCCTATACTTAATGGAGACAAGTATTTCACTAGGAAATGAATTAGTATCTGAAATTACCTAAGAACTTGGTTCCTATTTGGTCAGTTCAGTCCTTAAAGAACAATTCTGAAAGCATGAAAACTTTAGTAAATGCATTAATTCATAAGTACCTGAGAATAATTTTTTTTTTGCTTAAAAAAAGAGTAGTCTTCGAGTATTTCTGGACTAAAAAGGTAAAAATTACTAATCTTTGAGCCATGATTCCTAGCAATGCCAAGTTGATCAATTTATTTTTACAAGGTGCACTGTAAGAACTGAGTCCCTTGGAAGGGTTTTTCACAGTCAGGGACACGTGTTTTGGAAGTGGCAGAGGAAACCACACAAAAGGAAGCTCTCCACCAAGACAAACACAGTACCCAATGCCCCAGATCTTAGAGATGGCTGTAGACACTCCTCAGGTTGCTGGGGGAGACTTTCCACAGATGTTCCCCCAGTAAAACACCACTGGACTATAGCAAATGCCAACACTGCCAAGTGTTACACACGCTCTCCTGCACTCAGGTGTGGCACAAGAACTGAACACATCTGGCTACACCTCCTTCCCCCTAAAGGTGCTTCTCCAGGATCACAGCACACAAGGGCTCGTCCCACACACAAAGGTCAGCTCATATGCAGCAACCACAGCACTGAGTGCAGGCCATGTATGGTTAAAATTGCTTTCCCTTTTTTTGCCCAGTTATAAAAACTGAAGCCAGAAGTTTCAAAGAATGGGAGGAAAACACCAAATAGAAGCCCCAGTGTGGCTCTCAGAAGTACCACTTCTGTCCTACAGAATGGCACTGTCATCCTGGTGGATGACACAGGACTGTCTCTGGCTCCTGCACTGTGATCATCAAACACAGAGCAGCTATAAAACAAATCTGATGCCTTGCCTCTCCCAGACACAGAACAGGGCAAGCCCAAAACCTGCAGAAGAAAAGCCTGAGCAGAAGCAGCAAGGCAAATCCCATTCTGCAAAGTGTAAGGAGTGAAGGAGGAAATGGGGTCCTCTTAAGGAACGCTGGTCTTAACAAGATCACAAAGTTAGTCCAACTTGTGAACTGCATCAGTTTAACTTCAAGTTAAAGAGAACCTCTCTAAAATTCTGTGTCACGCCTCAGTATACACACGGTTGTGTCCCCTCTTCTGCAAACTACAAACTCAAGTTTGACAAGCCAGAGCCAAGTCCAGTTCAGCCATTTAGAAAGGCTGACCCCACTTAAGAAACAGATGTAGCTGTACAGAAACGGATTTAACACGTCTCTCTTAAAAACAGAAATATATCTTTAAGAAATTATCTCAGTTTTCGCAGTTTCCAGTAACCAGTCTGCAGTTCACTGAGCACAGCCAGATCACTATCACCTTGGTGGTGATCGCAACGTTCAGGAGAAATCAGACACCTTTCTTCTTTTGGGAAGCTGCAGTAAATTGTCCGTGATGGATGTAGTATCCTGAGATACTGGTGTCTGAGATACTGTCCTAGTCTGTGGGGTGCTCTGGGGGGTTTGAGGCCCGCTGGCCGGGGTCTTGTAACCAGGAGTTCCTGTGTGGGCTGGGGAGGGAGTGTAGCTGGCTCGCAGGGCTTTGTCGGTGTATTTACTTGCAGTCCTGTTTACAAGTCTTTGCAAAGCTGGTGACATTGCTGGGCTTAGTCCTTTTGGAGTAAGGCTGAAATAGAATAAACAGTTTTAAGAGATTTTACAGTAAAAAAATCTGCCTTTATCAGGAAAAGCAATATTGCCTCCCTACATGTGTGCCCCCCACAGAGCAGACCCACTGGCTGCAGAAGTCATTCTGCCTGCAGGTAAATGCAGCCTGTCTCTCCAGAGAAACAAGTGACAGAAAAACCTCCTACATCACTCCCAAACCTAACTGGCACTGCCTGACTTTTCCTTTGTGCCCATTCTGTCCTTCCTGTGACTCCCCCAAGCAACTCTTATCATGTCTTCTCTTTGCAATGAGGCAAGACACTGATCCAGAGGCGTTGTTGGGTGGCTGTAGGGCAAAGCAGTAATGCTGACAAAGAGTGTCAGGGACAGACACCAGCCACTTTCCCTCAGGAATTAAGATTTTTAATTTCTCAATTTTTGATTTCGAAAACCTTTCAGTCCAAATGTTCTTCTTCCTGCTTCCAGTGTCCTTCCTTAGCACCATTCCTCCCTTTCTACATGCACTGATTCACATCTCATCAGACAATACCCACCCCCAGTTCTGCTGTCAATAGAGAAGTCTCACCTGGCCAAGTTTTCTGTCACTTTTCGAAGTGCCTCCTGCTTCTTTGCTCGGTTTTTAGCTGCCACTTCATTGGCCATCTTGAGTCCCAGCCTCTCACGGCGCCCAGGCTCCAGGATCTATAAATGCATCACACAGTTCACTTGCCAAGGCACTCAAAAGTGCTGAAAAAATGAGTCAAAGCACCTTCAAAGCTGGATTCCAACGTACAGGGATCTAAAGCAGGGAGAAGTGGGGTCAGCCTACACCTCTCTGCTGCTGCACAAAAGCCAGAGAGGACACAGGGACCTTCAACCTGCCTTAGCAAGTAACAAAAATTATAAAACCAGTCCAGCCAAGGAAGCAGCCATTACCTCTGGCATTTCCTCCTGCTGTTTCTCCTAGACAAACAATGTCACCTGTGTCTTGCCTGGCCTGTAGCCAGTCAGCTCTCAGGCATACACAGACATTGCTAAACAGCAGGAGAACCAGTCAAGGCCTTTGGAATCTGACAAAACAGAGGCACATACAGCAAATTACACCTTTCTTAAACTAAGAGTCTCAGACAGCTCACATTCAAAGACACCAGCAGGAGACAAGTAGCATGCAGGGTTAGGTGCCATTAGCAAAGCCAAAGTGTCTTTTCTACTCTCAGTGGATACACCTGCCTCAGGCTGCAACAGCCAGAAGATAAAGACAGAGGGAATTGCTAAAATTTCCACCTATTCACACATTAAAATCAGAAAAATTTATTTTAATTCCTCTGAAAGCCCCTCTGTCTGGGCACACCACCAAATGCAGAATCTCATTCTCCTGCCAGCAGTATGTATTCTATCTCATGTAGCTCCACCAAGAAAATTTCATGTGAATCCATGCTCACCTCCACCCTCCAAGCACAAACTAGATTATTAGTTTCAAGGGCTAGGAACGCCACCCAGAGATGTGTCACACTCCATGTTAATCTATTACATGGATTATTTTTATTACTTGCCTTTCCCTTCTTAGTTCTTTGCCCCCAGAAAAGAATGTCATGCTGCCTTGCTGACATTAAATACCTTGAAAGCTGGTCCAGGTGTTCTGTCCACATATGGTCTTTC
This sequence comes from Polioptila caerulea, assembly GCA_013397295.1. Taxonomy (NCBI): domain Eukaryota; kingdom Metazoa; phylum Chordata; class Aves; order Passeriformes; family Certhiidae; genus Polioptila; species Polioptila caerulea. Next base: position 33,308 of record VYXF01001384.1, read on the forward strand.
TGACCCTTCCAGACGCAAAGGGGTGCTTTCAATTTCACCCCATGTCATAAAAGGCGACTCATTCACACCTAAAAACAAATCCAACAAGTTATGCCCATGCAAGACATTTGACTATTCATTCACCACAAAAAAAAAAAAAGAAAAAAAAAAGAGAGAGAAGCAAATTAATCAACAAAGGAGTCCCTGCACTGCAGAGGAAATCACAGCCAATGTGAACAGTAACATGTGGTTCCCATTAAAAGGGATTGCCTGTAGCTGTGTCACCCTCTCGCTCACAACAACCAAGCACCACCCTTTCCATGTCTTTAGTTTTCCATTTCCTAAGTTTTTGATTAGTGACACTTCCATTTTTCCCTCTGCAGTACCCGTCCTCCCCTCTGCTGCTGTATGAAAACTCCTTCAACATGGGAAACTCAAAAGTAAGCAAACAGGCAAAGGACTTAAGGAACATGTAATAACCAAATGTACTCTCCAATCACCTCAGGGGCAGCCTGTACTGCAGGAACAGTGACTGCACCTTGTCTGACAGGTGCAGAAAGGATTCTAAGAGCCCAATTCAGTCTCTGGCTGGAAAATCCCACTGTCCGGGGTTTGGAAGAGGCATTTAGGATGGAGAAAGGAGGTGCTCCAAACGCCACCTACAGGTTTTTCAGAGGGAAAGCCCCAGTATGTTCAGGTGCTGGTACAACCCCAAAAAGCACAAGGAAACAGCATGGCTGGTGAAGAACAGCTACAAACTCAGATACCACACTTCAACTTGAAGAAAAAATAATCAGTTTGTTCTAACTGAAAGTACCCCACAGCTAGATGATTCCTGAGCAATGGCACAGCAACTTGCTCAGAGCCCCTTGGTGCTGTGTGACTTCTCCTATCAGTGTACTGGACTAGGATTTAAGCCCTGCATCCCTGGCACACACAGCACGAGGCTTTACCTCCTCATCTAACCCTGTAATGACACCCTAGTGTTGAACAGAGCATCAAAGTAAGTGCATTAACAGTCCTCTTAAAGCAGAAAAAATAAGAAAACCCTCTTACCTGGGGCAGGAGAGGGGGTAGCCACAAATCCATATCCGTTCACTTTTGGAGACTCTTGGGGTATGAGCTCTTTCCCATCAGGTCCCACTTTGCCCTGTTTGTACTGAAATAAAAAAGACACGTGCAGAAAGGTGAGAGTCAGCTGCATCCAGCACACACACACAGTTCTGGGGGATGGACCACACCAGAGGGTGTGGTTCCCCAAAGCCTAACCAGGTTTGAGTAAGAAGTAAAAATTATCCAACCTGAGCATTGAGGGCTGCAGCTTGTTGGAGCTGAGATTTGCTCACAGCTTGACTAAAAGGGTCCTTCACAAAACGGGTGTTTCGATGCACAACCTCCCTGGGCTTCTTAAAAACATCACTCTCATCAGGTACACCTTGAAAAGTAAAGTAACTTTTAAAAAAGGGCTCTTTTCTCTACTTCACTGGTTCACAGAAATTATCAATTGAACATTTATAGCCAAAAAAGAAAACTAAATTTACAAAAATATGTATTTTTCTATAGCAACAAAAAAGATTAAGAAGTCCAAGGAGGATTATTTGAGCAGAAGAAAACAATGAATTATGATGACAACATGTGCTCATAAAGAAGACAGACCAGGAAAGAGCTCTGGCTGATGAAAACAAATATTTCCATAATACAGATAAGTTTTTCAATGCCAAATAGAACATGATCACACTTTGGANAAAACTAGATTTACAAAAATATGTATGTTTCTATAGCAACAAAAAGATTAAGAAGTCCAAGGATTATTTGAGCAGAAGAAAACAATGAATTATGATGACAACACGTGCTCATAAAGAACATAGACCAGGAAAGAGCTCTGGCTGATGAAAACAAATATTTCCATAATACAGATAAGTTTTTCAATGCCAAATAGAACATGATCACACTTTGGAATCAGAGGCCAATTTAAAAAAGAAAGAAACACACTTTTTAAAAACAACTTTACAGAAGAAAACACACTGTAAGAGCTGCTCAGTCAGGCACAGAAATGCTGTAAGCACTGTTTGGAGCCAATGCCTCACCTGTTGGATAGTACATGAGGGTGTTTCGAGCTGTGTATTCCCAGGTATCCAGTCCAGCTTTCACATTCTCCAGAGCTTGCTGCTCAGCTGAAGGAAGTGCCAGGTTTTCATTCTGTCGCTGAAAGGGCAACAGAAAAACTGAAATGTTAGAAAAAAAGAATCAGGTCTGAAACAGCCTCATGCAATCTTTTATTCAGGCAGACACAACTTGGAGAGCTCAGTCACAAGCTCAGCCACCTGCTCTAGAACACTTTGCACAAGGTATGCAACAGACTCTGACAGATAGTTGGGATTAAAAAATAACATTCCCTCAAAATAACAGCAGCAAACACCCACATGTCAGTGCCAAACTTCATTAAAAGGCACCGCATCCCACATCCATCAATGCCACATCTGTGCCAGCTGCTCAGTGCTGATGGTTAAAGACTGACAAGGCAGGCCCAGAACAGCTCTTGGACAGGGAGCTCCTGCAGGGAGCTGAGGAAGAAAGCACAGCCAGCCATGCTCATGCAGCTCTGTGCTTCAACAGCTGAGTGGGTTATTAGTGACAACAGAAACTGAGAACTGAAACAAGACAGACAATCAAGCTGCAACTAATGAAGGGCTGATGGACAAACAACAGGAACTGTGCTCAGCTGCTCTCCCTGGTGCTGCTGCCAAGGTCAGCAATACCTGCACTCTGTGCAGTGCTTTGCAGTCTCAAAGCTTTCAGAAGAGACAAAGCCTCAGCACCTAAGTGAGCACTGCTCATGTGTGACACAAGGGGAAAAAACAGGACTGCACAAGGAAGCAAAGAGCAGTCACAGGGCACAGAAACTGAGCCTCAGCAGAAACACAGTGAAATGGTATTTCCCTGCTGTGCCCCTCTGGAAGGGCAGAGGCAGAGCTGAGGCCATTCCCTACCCGGGTGTACTCCTCCTCTGCACTGTACAGCCAGGCGTGCTTCACTTTCTCCTTCTCTTTGGCCACTTCCATGATCTGCTCAAAGGAAGCATTGTCCTCACTCGTGTGCTTTGCCAAGAAGGTGTCCAGGCTGGGAAGAGCATCTTTACCATCTTTTTCTGCTTCTCCTAACAAGAGAAGGGAAGAAGCCTGAGGAAGGTTAATGCCTCCCTTTCTACAAGAGCACTGTATCTATCTCTTCACCCTGCTGGCAGCAAGCCTTTCATGGACACACCAATAACTAACATCAAGCTTGGCCAAAGACACAGATCCACACAGAGTGGTGCAGCAATAAATCAGGTTTGGAACACACATAACCAACTTTCAATAAACCCTTTTATGGCATTTATAGCAATTTATTTTAAAGGTGAAATGCACAAGTGTCCAGCTGCTGGCAGACAATTTATTTTCAGAAGAATTCAGCTAGAAAAACATAATTCTCGTACCTTCCTCTGCAGTCTTGATGCCAGCTTTAGATTTATTTCCCGCTGGAAGGCCACCTGAATGCACTTCTGGGGTTTCAAATGTGGCTGGGGTAACATCTGCCACAAAAACAAAAACAAAAACACCTAAGCCCACTTGGTTACTGGAGCACACAACAAGATTTGCTGTAAGGTCATGTACCAAACAAGTCACAGAAGGCATACCAAGAGAACAACAATTAAATTAAAAACTTCTGAAAAAAAATCAAAATGTTTTATTCAATTCTGTCTCAATGTCCAAACAAGATTTTGGCCTCATCTAAGACATTTTTGTCCTGCTGAACAAATTCCCAGGAGAGCCACAGCCCAGTATATTTGTCACCCTACCTCCTGCTCTTGCCAACAAAAGCAGCAGCAGACCAAGCTGAGCCCAGGCCAGGGCCAGCAGCTGCAGCAGGGGAGGAAGGGACATCACCTGGTGACACAAGCCCTTTGTCACAAGAAAGCCACTTACCCAAACCCACTGCAAGAGCTCAGCCAGGGGCTGGGCTTTAAGAAACACCCGAACTGGAAATGAAAGAAAATGTACAATAGAGCTCTGGATATCTGCTGTGGGAACCTCTGATAACCACGAGCTTCCCACACCTTCTGTCCCTAATACACGAAAATCTGAAATGTCTGCAGATGCAACAAAAGCCCCTAAAACTACAAACTAAAATAAGGATTCAAAATATAATTAGAATTTCCCATAGTAGAGAGCATGTAACATTCCCTAGGGAGCAGGAACTTGGCAAAAGATGCCTATAAGGAACGGTTATAGAAAGGCTGCTTTTTCCAAAACCCTTCCCTCGAGGAGCATTAGACACCACCAGAGAGGAATTCAGCATGAGCCACCAGACACTGGCTACTGCCCAAACGGGTACACTTAGCTCTCATGCAACATCAAACTTGAATCTTTAAGACAACCATTGCCTGCACGAAGTCAGATAAAGCAGAGCAGCAATATCACATACAAACCCCTCATGCCCCACAGAGCCAGTTCTTACAGGGTGCAGGTGTGTCCCTCGACGACTTGTTCAAGGAAGAGCCAAACTTGATAGCAATTTGTCTCATCTTCTCCAAGTCGCCATTTTCCTCAGCCTCCAGATAGTCCTTCTGTGCTCGCAGCTTCTCCACATCGGGAAAAAAGTCTCGCTGGATGATTTTCTCTAAGCTCTACAGAGACAGAGACAACTGCAATGCCTCGCTGGGACACTCGGAGTGCCGGCTGAGCTCGGGGCCAGCAGTGCAAAGCCACGGGCCGGCCGGGCAGCCCAGGGCCGGCGGCACAGCGCTGACAGCTGCCACCGCAGGAGGGGCGGGAGCCCGAGGGGCGGCCCCAGCGCTACTTCGGCCCTGCCGGGCGGACCCCAGCCGAGCCCCGCCGCGCTGGAAGCGCTCGGCCCAAGCGCCGGCGGAGCGGAGCCTCTCGGGCTTAGGCCCGGGCCCGCCGCCTTACCTCGATATAGGCCTCCTCATCCAGGATCTTCTTCGGGTGCCTCGGGGCCGGCGACACCACCTCCTTCCCCGTCATGGCGACGGGGCCTGCGGCGGTAGCCGGCACCAAAGCGGCGGGAGAGGCCGGGGGCACCGGTATCGCCTCCATCGCGTCGGAACCGCTCCTGCTCCTCTTCCTCCTCCTCCTCCTTCGCCGCCGCGTAACGCGACGGGCCGTGACGTCACAGCTCCGCGCCGTGGGCATCGGAACGCCCGCGCGCGCCCCCTGCCGGTCCGGAGGACCCGGCCGGTCCCGCACCGCGACTGCGGCGGCGCCTCGGGACGGGAACCGGGACGGGAACCG
>VYXF01001414.1:382-35835 GCA_013397295.1 Polioptila caerulea
GGGCGCGGGGAGCGCCCCTGGGGAGGGGGCATGGTCGGCGGGGCGGGACGGACCCCGGGCGTCCTCCCCGGCTGCCCGGATCGGTCTGAGGCAGGATAATAGAACCCTCACTCCGGCGCGCTGTGGAAACCGCGGCTTGTATTTTTGTTCCTTCAGAGCCGCTAAAGGGAGGGAGGGAATGACATTTCGTAGTATTCTGCCTCCTGCCGTGGGTGAGCTCTCCCGATAAAGGCTCGTCATTTGTTCCCGATGCTCTAACAGTGCTTGTGGAAACCTGATGATACAAATCCTCAGCCTTCTCGGTAGCTGTCGCTGGAATTACCCCATCTACCCGGGGACTGAAAAATCCCCTCTATAGAAGAAAATACATGTAGCATTGTGGTAGTCTGAAATATACTGTCATATGTGCTTTTTGTAAGTAAGTAGCATGCTAGCCCCTGGATTTAAAAACCTAAATGTCTTTATGAATAGGCATGTTCATTGGCTGCATGGTTTTTACAAATCATTCAGTGTGTTACTTCTATCAGAATTTCACTGCCTGGGTGAAGGTAGACCTCTGTTTATACCATATGTATGTACTGTCCATATTTATAGTAGGGTTTGGACTTCATTCAATTCAAGTTACATAATGATTAAGATACAATAAGCAGTATATATGCAGTTTCTTGGACATTTTAATTCATTGCAGATAGGACCGACTCTAACAACACTGCCAAAATTGTCACTTTTTCAATGTTTGCGTAAGAAAGGAACTGTCCATATCATCAGGTGGAGACAATATTCCTTAGGAAATACACAGTCATCAAGACCTTGTTATTAAAAGGACACCTTAGCAAAGGATTTCAGTGACCTCGTCCTGTAGTTCTGAGGAGGTGTCAGGATTGGTTTAGAAGAATAGCATCGAGACTGGGCAGGCTTGGGAGGGGGGAAAAGGCTGTCTGGTAACATTTTACATTAAAAACACCTACAATTCAAGTTTGCTCAGCTGACAAATCTGTCCAACTTAGAGCACAGCTAGCACCAAGCCTTAGAGGCTGGGCAAGGTCTGCAAAACTGAACATTCCACCAAGCCTGGGACACGATCCTCTAGGGATTTTTAGTAGAAACTTTCAGGGGAGAAGGATCAGTGAGTACATGCCACTTATGGGATTTGTTTGTTCTCTGATCACCAAGATGTGCTAGCAAGACTCTGGAAGTCTTTCCCAGAGTGATAAGATGCAGTATAGAAAAAAGAGTTTGTTTCTGGTTCTTAGCACCTCTGTCTATTCTGTTCAAACAACTGATAAATCTGATACAACTGATAAACTCGCACTTTGTTCAGCATTAATGGAACGTGCAGCTGGCTTGTTATAATTTTTTATTTCCAAACAGTGCTTCTGCAGGCAGTTCTCACCACAGCATTCGAATTTCTCTTGCCTCCTTTCTCAGTTGGGTGCTGTCGCTGGAGCTCAGCAGGTTGCCCTCATTCAGACATATGCAGACAGTAAAACATCTTCAGCTCGGGATGAGGGAGAGGTGCTGTTTGGAGCAGCATGCTTCAGCCTGAACATTTCCATCCACTTCAGCATTTTGAAATGTCCCATTGCCTTAACAATGCCATATCACATACATTTATTCATACTCAGCCTTTATTTTTCCTAAGTGAAAGTTAATTGGCAAATTCTGGCTTGCCATTCCAAGAAAGGCGAGAGGTCAAGATTTGCAATAGCTTTCTTGCCAACAGTTGGGATTTTGCCAAACGGTTTGCTGCTGTCACTTTTAGAAAAAAATCTTGATTTTATGTGACTTCCTTGAGCTTATGTAGCTATGCACAGGTAAAATATATTCCACGATGCTACTGTATTTAAAGGTACCTACTGAAGGATATTTCAGTCAGTGTTTCACTCTGTCTGTCATGATATAAACAGCACATTGGGGAGGGTCTGCCTGGTCTCAGCTCAGAGGAGGAATGGAAGCTGAACTATCTGGTGAAGGGGGCAGTGACTGGAAGTATGTCAGCACAGTGGGATTCCACTGCAGACCTCCCTGAAGGTGTCTGCTCTACTAGAGTGCAGACCTGCTGCTCCCCACAGGAAGAGATGGGAGCCAGAAAGGGAAGTGCTTAAAGTTGTACACCACTTCAGCTTCATCAGAGTAGACATACATGCAGTCTAAAAATGAATTTTTGGATGTTTTCAGTGGTCAATTCTATTAATTCCTCATGTTATTGCATAATGTCTTCTGACCCAGCAATGCTCACAGAGCTCGGAACTAAGCAATGATTGCCTCTGAAAGGACTTTTCATATTTGTCAGGTATTGCCATAGAAAGTTTTATCATTTTTAGGAATAAGATTTTTTTACCTAATAGGTGTCTGAACATTATAAGCAAAGATGCATAATAAAAAACAGACTGTAGTTTACTTTGTTGCGTTTTGCTGTTTCTTGTCTTATCAAGATATGAGCACCCTAAGAGAAAATATTTTTGGTTTCCCATCTGTAGTGGGCATCTTTTTCTTGTGATTATTGCTGGAGTAGTGGAACTGGAAATTTGATTTATTGGATTTTATAATAAATATTTGGAACATGTTGTTTTAACTCACATTTTAGTAGGGAGAAAGGTGTGTTTACTTTGTAATAAGAATATTAACTTCAAACCAAAATAAATTTTCCGACATTAAATTGTGGAGATTTTTAAAGATGTGCAACAGTGTTCTATGGGATAATGTGAAAAGAAATTGCTTAGGACATTACAGAGTAGATTTAGTTCTATAGTAAATGTAGATTCTTGTTCAATCCCATAGCTTCTTATGTTTTTAAATCTATAATTCTCTGTCTATATGAAAAAGAAATGGAAAGAATTTCATTATTTTGAATTTTTTCTTGACTAATTATGCAATTAGAGGTATCATATTGCAGCTATAATAGATACATTGCTTAGTCATGCTCAAACTAAATCTAAGTAAAATGTATATATATATGACTAAATTAAAAAAAATTGAACAGAGAAGCTTAACAACTTAAGTGTTTATTGAACAGAACCTGGAGGTTTTTTATCTTGGTTATCATACAAAGTCAGTCCTAGGGTAGTTTCCCAGACCACTAAATACTGTAAAAGCCTTACAGAGAGTATGCATCAGTCAAGATATTTAAAATCTGTTAAGCTTAAACCTGCCTTTATTCTTCATAAAAATCTGGAAGGACAGCAAAGGCTGTTTTGTGTTTTGTCTGTCCCAGTGCTTGCTCCAGCATGTGCACAAATTTCAGCGCAAGTCACACATTGGCATCTTCCTGAGTTTTCACTTGTTTTCTGTGCAATACATTCCAGCTTACAAATCTGGAGGGATGGGGTCTCTTAATGGATGAATTTCTTAAAGGATGAGTATTTTAAACTACTTTTTTCACCAGCATGAAAGTATGATGATGTTAACTGCACAATCAGAAAAAAAAGAATATTATATTGAACACACTTCTTCATGGACTATGGTATGAACGATAAAGAAACAATAAAAGAAATGTCTCAGGCCACTAAAATCAGTGGGGTTTTTAATTTATTTGTTTCTAGTGCAGGAAATCTATATTTAGCCATAATGATAGATCAGCTGTGACTTAGGTGTCTGGCTTCTGTACATCCCTACTCCCTCTCTGGATAACTATAAAGAGTAGCCAGTATCATCACTGCTGGCACCAGCAGGAGAGTCAGAACAACAACCTATTAGCTAACAAATAATATATGTAATGCTGGCATAATGCAGCTCTGAGCATTTAGGAGTAGGCTGTGATAAACAGTAGTTGAACTCCTTACAAGGAACAATGGCAATTGACCAATCTACCCCTCACAGTACCATGACAGGGGAGCACAGTGCACTGTGAAATTGTGTGAGGGCATCCATGGCCCGAGCCAAGGCAGGGGGGCTGAAGAGCTCTCTTACCACAGCACTGGCATGGGATGCATAAGCCCCTAGGTTTTTGTTACCCCGAGGTAAGTGCTTCTTACTAGGAAATCAGACCTGCTATTGCAGGGTGTTCATGCTGCCATAATATTCAGGTACTATCATGTTAGGAAATAAATGTCAGCCCTTTAGGTAAAACCACGTTACAAGGAAATGAATGCAAAGCTGTGCTGATAATTAACTGAACAAAGCTCTCGAACGTAATCTTCTTTGATGACACTGGAGATGAGCTTCTCCCCCTGATTGCCTAACAAGTTAAGAAATAGAAATCAGTTATGGCAGTACAGTCCAAATACAGAATAAATTTGCCTCAGAGCATTAATAAGGCAGTTCACAAAATAATATTTCACGTACCTCATCAATAGTTAACTTTTAGAAAATTAACTGTATTTTCAATTTATAGAGAGATAGAAATTACAATCAAATGCAAGAACTCAAAATGAAGCCATAATGTTTCTTTTTAGAGTTTTCAGTTGTGTCATTTGCCATCTTAATGTATGAGGATTTGGTTTACCTACAAGGTTGTTGACCTCATCTCAGATGGATGTACTCTCAAATGGCAGAATAATCCTGCTATAATTTATAGCCATTCATTCAGTGTAAATTTGCATATACCAGAGACATTCTGAGACAGTTTGAGCAGAAAGTGCTGGCAAGCTGCAGAAGCTAGAAGAATCCCACTAATGTATTAAAGCAGACTCAAAACAGTGAATAGGCTTAATTAGCCTTGAAATCACACAACTGTGAATGACAGTATTGTACGTGCTTTTCCTCTGGATGCTGAGATTAGCAGCACAAAGTCGCTCTACCTTGACAGGAGTGCCATCTAGAAGGTCTTGCCTTCTGGAATATTTCCATCTCATGCTTTCTTCATTCTTATTATTGCTGACATAGAGCAAACCTCTTAGCTGGGTAAGCTTTATACTTGAATTCACTCTCAGGACTAGCCTGGCTACTGATTGTCATTTTAGTCCCTATTTAGGCATGTCACTAAAGTAACGTTCAGTGCTATGTATCTTCTGCTCCTTTTGAACTGAAGAAGGAAAGAGAATGTTTAGCTGCTTCAACATGTTTATACATAACCTAGGTAGAAGCAAAAAGATCTCACTTTTGCCCAGTAACCTTGTGGTTAGGGTACTGATGGAGAAAAATTGAGCTTTTAGGCCTTTCATAGATTAACGTGATGCAAATAAACATTTCACTTCTTGTAATCTAAGATTACCACCCACCAAAGGATTGGTCACACCGTTCAGTTATAGACTCACTTGTGTCTGTTGTCTTTCAAGCACAGGCTGCCTAATTCTTGCTCAGTAGGAATGGGGATGGTCTCCATCACTGCAGCTGTCCTGGGGATTACTGATAGCAGCAGGAGCCTGGAAGATATAAACCACAGGTTTGAATCACCAGGGATGCATGTGGTCCTCCAGTGAATGTTTAATAACCAAGCAATGACATCAAGGTGGAACCAAGTCCACCACCTCAAGGTGTATTTGAGGAGAGTAAGACCTTGTTCAATTCTTTTGAAGGACTATTTTACATATGTCTTGTAAGAGGAGGTTTCCAGGCTTAGAATATCATGTGGGTGGGTAGTGTCTCTTTTGATCCTGCTTATGCATTGGGCCTGGGAGGGAGTTAAGAGCATCTTCTTCCTGACTGTGAAGTATCGTGTTGATCCTGCCTTAGAGGTTCCCACACCCTTCTTTGAACTTGGGACTCGTATGTTTAATATTAGAAACCCTGAACTAATGGCTGTGATGGAGCACATTTTTTAAGAGGAAGCTGTGGCTTTTAAAAATACATTTTGGCTTGATAGAAATAAATAAATTAATTTATAGTGGCAGTTTTATAAAAGTGTTCCTTTTAGCCTGTCTTGATTTCAGAATTATAGTAACAGTAGCATAGTGTTGTGCATGATAGTGAGTCCTCACTTTTTCTATTGTCAGGTCTATTTGAGGGTCAAAAAATATCAATATTCTTGGTATCAGGTAGGACTGAAAGCCAGTGTAGCTTCTTCTCTACAGTGTTAAACTGGAGTTCCTAAGAACAACTTCCCCTTCTGACGCCCAGACCAACTGCATCCTTGTGCAGTATGTGAACCATAACTGTTAAGGTCTTAGATTTAGGAAGCAAAATTTAGATTTAGGGAGCAAATTTTCTGTGTTCTGAGTGACTGCTTTTCTCAAATAGGCAAAATAATATGTTGGGTTGTCCTAGGCCCTGCACACCAGTTTGTAGCAGTAGTTTGGGATGTTTTTCCAAGGCATCCTATATTTGAAGACATCAAAATGTTGAAGGGTTGGATTCTTCAGATCAACATTAGATGGAAATTAATCTTAATTTTTAATGATAAAAGCCTTCTGTAACAACTTGCTGATGCTATGACCTCGGGGACGTTTCCATCTACGTACAAAGGCAATTGTCAAAAATTGAGACACCCAAAAACCAAGGCCTTGATTCATTCCTTCATTCAGCCTTTGGGGCTTCTGTAAAGCACCAGCAATAGGAGTTTGAGCTAGGCTCCTAATGGATTGAGACAAATGTCTCTTGAGTAAATCTGCTGCTTTCAAACTTTATTCTTTGGTCAAGTCTCTTCCTATCTTTGTTCAAGGTAGGTCTAGGCCTACCATTTACCTCGATTGAATCAGGGAACAATCCAGTTAGAAATGGTTGAAAATGAAATTTTTGACAGAAACAGCAATTGAACATAAATGTTTTCATTTCCAAAGAAGTCACTTATGAATATAACTGTGCTTTCTCTAATTGTAGATTTGAGACGGTGGCATTGCATGTTTTTTCTTTATTAGAAAACTCGACATTATACCAGGATTCTAACCAAAATGCAACATCCAAAATTTTGGGTGCAATTTCATTCAAAGAGGGATAAAATCTGACTGTTTTGTAGGATGTACCTCATTGCTTCAGACATAATTCTCTATGTATATAAGATAATACTATATGTTGTGTAATATTTCCCTGCCTAGAAACCTAGAATCATCATCATTCAGTACCACACTGTGCAAGCTTTTCTTTAGGAGGACAAAAAGACATCTGTGAAGTTCTTCACTGCTTTCAGCTACTTGGCAGCACTGTTATTGGTAGGGAGCAGTGGAAGATTGAAGGTTAGAGTAGCTAACATATTTAGAATTACCCTAAAACAAATTGCTTTAGGACAACTGGCTACATTAGTGCCTCCTCAAAGAACCATGATGTGTTCACAATCTCCTCCATCATCTTAATGCACTGCAATGCAATTAGAAGAGAAAATCAAATAGTGGATGAATAAATTGTAATTCTAAGCTCTAATTTATTAATATTAATGTATTTGCTATTATTAGTGTATCCTGTATATGTAACATCTGTAGACTCTCAAAGAATTGTATGGAAGGACCAATCAGACCTGTGGATCCAGAGTGCTAGTTGGGATATAAATATGTAGTCTGATTTAGACCTGACATGAGGACCTTACATAATCACATTTCTGTAATATCTGGTTGTTTGACATTAAAGAAAATGATCTGCCATTCGACTTCTCTGTGACAGCTCATCTCCTCAGAAGTTTCTAGGGAAGGCTAAATAAGCAGTGAAAGACAGTATCTTTGGCAAAAGCAGTAACAGCCCTTAGCAACCAATTGTAAACATGAACAGTAAAGTGCAGACGTGACCAACAACTACATCCTAAATGAGAGATGTTTCAACCTGCAATGGAAATGGAAAGGATTTTGTAAAGTGAGCAGGAATGCACCAGGATTGTTTGTAAGGATCATGTAGCCACACTTGTCACAAGCACCAAAAGCAGAGCTGCTACTAAGGAAAGAGAGAATCAGATCTGGTCTGAAATAAAGTTTGGTGGGGATCTTGGTTCAGCACTGGGTGGGCTACAAAGCCATGTTGGGTGCTGTCTTGAGATCTCAGTGCAGGCTGAGGGGGTGCTACAATCCCAGTGCTCAGATCCAGACTTGTAAAGAGGTACTACTCAAAAAGACCACTTGGGTCCTAAATTCCATGAGACTTGAGGTAAAATTACTCTGAATGCTCTCAAGAGCATGTAGCTTTTGTAAAGCAGTCTGCATCCCCTGTAGCATGTCTAGAGCCCACCCACATGGCTTTACCTTGCATAAGGGCTTCAGTAAGTGATTACAAGTGCTATTGGGGTAGTTAGAAAACTCAGATAAGCCAAAACTGCCAAGCTTGAGTGACTGCAAGATTTTAAAAACATTTTATCAGGTATACTTTCCCTCTTTTTCTGTATTCTGTCGCCTTACCTATTTCTGTCTGGGTTTTCTTATCCAAGGCTCCTAGGAAATATATAGAGTCTCAGAGTCTGCTGCTCCTTGGTGAAGTTCAGCTCATCCATCTAAAAGACACTTCTGTGCTCAAGATGGTGAGAACAGCGAGTTAGCAGACAGACTGATTCAGTCAATCTGAAAAGTTCGTCTATAAAAGGCCTTATCTTTTTTGAGTGTTTCCTGCAGGTCTTCAAGACTTTGTGCAGCCAAAGTTTAAATTTTCACGTACCAGAATTGAATAACCTCTGAGCTCTGTTATAAAATAGAATTAATCCTCATTCTAGACCAATTAGCCATAGCCTCAAGAGCTGATTTTGCAGGATTTACTCTCAAAACAAGATCTTACTTTTCATAGACCAACCCATCCATAGATGTTAACAGAGCAGTCAAGGCAACAAGTGAGATTTGGTCTTCGTTCGTGGAAAGAATCAGCTCACCAGCAGCTGCTCTGGCCATGGCTGTAGTCTGGCAAGAGCCAGTCATTGCTCACAGAGAAGCTGTGTCACAGGGGAGACAAGCTGAGGCTCTATCTTTGCCCCCTCAGCAACTGCGTTGCTCCAAGTGGTTTCACCCACTGAAGCACTTGCGCCAAGAGCTGTCACCAGCAATTTGGATAATCAAAGCTCAGATACTTCCCTCCTGTGCATACATGCATGTGTTCTTGCATATAGATGTGAATCTGAGACATACAAAGGATGCTCAGGAATACTTTGACATGTTTCCTGACACTTCCCGCATTCAGCTTGCCAATCCTTAACTATATGAGATGTGACTTCTCTAAAGGTGGGAAATGGAAATAACTAACTACTCATTTGAGCAGGATGCTTTTATGCAGAGTTTTAGCTATCACCTCAGCTGTCTTTTTAAAAACTGAAATTAAGGGAAAATTCTAGTTAAAGATCCCACAGCACACCATTAAGAAATTGCAGGTCTTCATATTTTGAAACAAAGAGCAGACATTTGAAAGCTAGGATGTGGCAGCAGAGAGATTACAGCAAAGCAGACAGTGATAGAAAAGAAGAATCATTCAACCAAACAAGTTAGCAAAAATGCGTTTGCTCAGTAAAAATGTATTGGTTTGTCACAACCAACTTGCTTTGTCTTTTCTTGGTTATTGCTGGATCCCAGGTTGTAGGCTTTAGAATCAGATGCTGAGGTGGGCGCAGGCTTTCTAAGGTTTTTTTCAAATCACAGGGTATCTCTAGTTCTCTAGCTAGAAGGCATCATAAGGATCATCGAGTTCAACTCCCTGCTCCTCACAGGATTTCCTAAAACTAAAAACTAAACAATATGACTAAAAACATTGACCAGATGCTCCTTGAACTCTGAAAGGCTTGGTGTCATGACCCCTTCCCTGGGGAATCTGTTCCAGTGCCCAGCTATCCTCTGTGTGAAGAACTTTCTCCTAATGTCTGCTCTGAGCTTCCCCTGACATTACACCTCCAAGACCTAAAGCTAATTTTTCCAGAAAGTGTCACATACTTGTGTCATATACCGCCTGAAGTTCTTCAGCCTTAAGTCAGTTTTAACAGCCAAACTAGTAATGAAACAATTGTCTCCCTAGATTTTTCTTGATTTCGGTGAGCGTTTTTGCACGTGAAGAAAACCAGAACATTGATCTTAGACTCTCCAGACTTGAGAATAAATAATTTGAATGGGATCACTCATTTAATAATTTGTTCAATGTTTAATAATTTCACAATCTCTCCTTTTTAATCCAGAGCTTTCTTGAACTTTAGAAAAAGTAATTAAATTTCACTACATTTAGAATCAGATTTTGTTTAAAAATGTTGAAGACACTTCAAGCAAATTGCGAAAAATTCTTCCATTTGTTTTCAAAGCAAGAAATTAATATAATCTTCTATTGAAAATAATTTGACAAATTTTGACAAAAAGACATCTTCTGACAAAAATGAAGAAGTTTGTCTTTTGAAAGTCAGTAGAAAGCAAAATTGTTCCCTTTTCCTGGGGTCCTTATGATACAACCTCCTCTTAGATACCACATACATTTTTTCCCTCACTGCTTTAAATCTAGGAACTGGTCTGACAGTGAAGTGTGTTTATGTACAGTAACTTCTCCATCTTCTTTGGCAAAATTTGTATTGCAAAGATTGGGAGAGATGTTTATGACTAAGGCATGCAAGAGTGGCCTGGATGTGAATCCTTTTGGAAGAGAGGTCTTGCACATGCAGTCCTTGGGAAGGGGCTGGCACTGCTTGGGCCAGCTAGCATGGCAACCTCCCTGTGTGCAGGGACACTCACCTGGACTCCAGAGCAGATGGCTGTGATCAAACCACTTATTAGGGGCAGACCTTGAAGCAGGTGGACTCTCCAGCCATCCTTGCAAATGATTTGTGAGAGTCCTAACTGTGCGTGGTGGGCGATGCTCCGGCAACGTGACAGCACAAACTGGGTTCCTCAGCCTGAGGGTTTAATCTGGTCACGTAGGCATGCCCATCAAAAGTGCTGGAAATGCTGAGGACTCTGCAAAAAGCATCTATCCCAATCTGAGCAGCCAAGATTGTTGGATACCTCAGGCATCTATGGCTTTCATTTTCTACATTGTACAGCAGTGGTAATAATGGCCTCCTACTGAAGGAGATACCCTGGAAGCACTCGGGTAGGACAGGGAGAGCTCCCTGAGGGAAATTCAGCACTTTGCGTGTAATGTAGGCCTTGCAGCAGTAAATGCTGAATAACATCAGAGGCCAAATACTGAATGAGAAAGATGAAAGGAAATGGTAAATAATTACCCACTCATGTAAAGAAGGGATTGATAGGAGGATCACACCATTAAAAGCTGCATGTCTGTGGTGTGGGGGAGGGCACTTAACCTTCCTTCTGGCTTACCCTAGCTTTTTGAGTTGTAGTCTTTGAAGTTTTCAATTTATTTAATGCAAAGAATTGGCTTTGATTTGAAGAGTTTTATGTAATATTACAGGTATTTTGCTACAAAGTTATTATTGTACAAGAGGAATGTAGGGTTTATCTAGATTTGCTATTATATTTGAGGGTAGAATTTGTGTTTTTCCCTACAGATTGCTAAGAGTGCTGGTGAGCACCAGGCTGGCTTTGCCTGCCTCCCAAGGGATAGCTACATTTATTACTAGCCCATGGTGGACAAGGTGCATGGTGGAGTTGCACACAGCCTAAAGGTTAAGGCAATAAACTGAGCTATAAATTATTTTAAACTTTTTTAGGAAAAAAAAAAAATCTTCTGAGTTAGCTACAGTAGCTAAAATCCAGAAAGGTAATTTATTGAATAGTAAAGGTAACCTCACTTGTATAATTTTGTTACAATGAAAGATCTGGTGATTTTTTATGAAGTTGATAATGTGGATTTTAAAATTAGAAATGTTATATAGTGACAGAAAGGCAATTCCCTTTTTCAACCATGTAACCCACCTGGCTGACCAGGCGAAAGCAGTGGATGTAACTTTTTTGGATTTCAGTAAGGCTTTTGGTACCATCTCTCACAGGCTCCTTCTGGACAAGACCACCAGCCCAGAGCTGGGTAAACACACTGGGGGACAGGTGAGCAGCTGGCTCATGGGTTAGGCACAAAGGGTTACAGTGGGTGGGGTGACATCAGACTGGTGGTCATCACTAGTGGGATTCTGCAGGGCTCCATCCTCAGCCCTGTGCCCTTCAACATCTTCATAAATTACTTGGATGCAGGACTGGAAGGGATACTAAGCAAGTTGGCAGGTGATATGAAAGTAGGAGGAGCTGTTGAATCCCTCAAAGGCAGGGATGCCCTGCAGAGAGACCTTGACAAATTAGAGAGATGAGCAATCTCCAACCATATGAAGTGTAACAAGGACTGGTGCCCAGATTCTCCGTCTGGATGGGACAAGCCTGGATGAACATGGAGAGTGGGGAATGAGAGGCTAGAAAGCAGTGCCACTGAAAGGGACCTGAGGGTCTCTCACTGGTCAGCAGAAAGTTGAATCAGAGTCAGCAGTGCCTGGCAGCCAGGAGGGCAAACCCTGTCCTGGGGTGCATCAGGCACAGCATCACCAGCTGGGCAAGGGAGGGGATTGTCCCACTTTGCTCTGCACAGGAGCAGCCTCACCTTGGGTCCTGGGAGAGGTTTTGGGTGCTGCAATATAATAGTACAAAGCTTTTGGAGAGTGCCCAAAGGAGGACTTTGAAGATCATAAAGGGACCCTATGATCCTGAAAGAAGAGGCTATTGATTATGTTTGTGTAAAAGGCATGGTTAAAACCAGGCTTTTTGGGTTTTTGGTTTTTTGGGGGAAAGCTACACAGGAAGAATATTTTTAAAAATTATCATCAGAGAACTAAAGAAGGTGTGAAGAATGAAAGAAGGTGGGAAGAAGAGCACTTGGGAAGGAAACTAAAATCATTAATTTATTTATTTTTGAGTTATACATTCTCCTTTCTCAAAGTATATTTCAATGACAAGAGGTCTGTAAAAAAGGAAAAAAATCACCCTCATGGTTCAAGATCCTTCACTTGGGAAAATGAACTTTTTTATAGTTTCAGAATGCTGCATGTTGTGAATGGTGGTTCATCCCTTGGTACATACAATATACTTAGCATGTCGTCAACCCTAAACTTAATAGTGTTTCACTGCTGGCTTCAGTGTGACCACCAAGAATTTTAAAGTTTTTTTTAAAAAGCCACATTTCCTCAAGTAGGAAGATGCAACCAGAAATTATACTGAAAAACCAGAAGATTTTTTATCAGCTTTCCATCAGTCACAGTGACAGTAGAGTTTTTGTATTTTTTAAAAAAGATGTGTGGTAAATATACTGCAGAAAAGTTTAAACAATGCGTTGTCATGTGTATCTTTTGATTCTGCAATCAGAAAAATAAATAAGGATATGGTTAACTTAATATTAATCAGATGAGATGCTTGATTTCTACTGTGCTTTACTCAGTATTGCTAATATTAGGGTACACAATTTTGAAAGCAGAAAAATAAATCCCTGAGATACAATAGTGAATAAACTAGTGAACCCCTCTAGAAAATGCCTGAAGACTTGACTGATTTCATGAAGGATGACGGAACCTCTTTATGAATTTCTTAAATTCTTGTGTTTTCTTATGTAAGACAACTTTTAAAGGAGAAATATCATTGTGCATTAAAGTCTAAAAGGATATTTTTAAAAATAAAGTTTACAAATATTTCCTCTGTAGAGAAATATCCTCTCCTAACTGTTTATTCTTCATGTAGTTGTCTGTATGTCAGAAGATGGATAAATGCACCACAGATCACTAGGAAATGCTTAAGTGAGGAGATCTTGCAAAGACTGGAGTCCCCTTTGCAGAAATCTCACTATCATCCCCTTGTACATAGGGCAATTAGGAGAAGGGGAAAACCAGAGGAAAAAAAATCAGGCTAAGATCAAGAGAAAAAAAAAATCAACCACAAAACAAATACATAAGAAAAGGATATATATTATGTAAACCTACTCATGCCAGAGCTTTGATTCTTATAGGACATTTTTCTTTCCAAGTGAAGTTATCAGATTATCGTTTTCATGAATGTAGGTAAATGTTACAGGCTTAACCCCTTATGAAATAAGGCACAGAAGTGCTCTGGGTTGCACTGGGAGATGAGGAGGGATCTTCACAATGCAGTGCTGGAGGCAGGATGGGAAGATGCAGAATATTTTGACCCTTACAGTTTTGAAGTAAGTTCAGCTTGACAGTGAGATTGGTAACTAAAATGGTAGTTGTTCTGGACTGTTGCCATCATTTAGCTTATGCCCAATGCAAAACAAAATATAAAAAGAAAATCTTTATATGTAAGAATTACTCTGATAAGTAATTTTCCTCTTTTCTGATGTTTTTGGATATGATAGTCTGTTATACCTGAATTGCAGCTGACTGAGTCTTATTTTATCTATTGGCAGAGGAACTTTCAAAGTTTAGGTGTAATGAAGTTTAGCAATTTTGATTTTATACCAGCAACATAGTCAAAAAGTCATGGGCATGTTAGATAACACACTGAAGTCACTCTTTGTTTTTTCCTGATACTTCTAGTTAAGGATTATTCTAGATCCTAATTGCTCTGGTGAGGATCTGGTCTATGTGACCTTTTACATCTCTTTCAAATTTCTACCTTTTCTCATGGTGAGTTTATACCCATTTTTCTTGTACCAACTGGTATATCATTACAAATAGTTCAAACCCCTCCCAGATGTTTACTCCTGATGTATTTATAAGTTACAATCCCTACCAGCACAACTTTCATGCTTTACTTGGCAAAGAGGGTCAAATTCTTGTACATTTCAAATTCTTTTATTTGCTGGACTTATTTCACTTCAAGCAAAGCAAAACAAGCAAATAAAAAAAACCCAACCAGACTGTTGAATTGTTCATTTGCTGAGAACAGGAGTAGATGTCAACTCTGGGAAATTACTAAGGAGGACTTTCCGAGTTTGGAACAGAAGCCTTGTCTAAGCATTCTTTGGGCTATGATACTATTGCTAGGTTAATATTTGAGCACTGTGTCTGCCAGTTGGGAGCAGTAGAGCTGGTGGGTGGGTTTCCTTCAAACTTGATAATGGTGTCCCAAATTTGGCAACAAACAGCTGCACTTCAGAGTTCACTGAAACGCTGGGCACAGTGAGTGAGGATGCCCTTGTGGATTATTGAAACAGAGGTTGCTGATTGCTGTTATGCAGTCATGTCTGCAGCAATATAACAGATGAACAGTGGGGCAGAGAAAAGCCTTTCAGAGGATCCAGAGAACAGTAAGCACAGCTCTTGCCTATATAACATGTATTACTGGTCAGCTGGCTGCAAAAGGGTTAGAATTCTTTTGACCCATATTTAAAGAAATAAGTGCTGTGTAGTGCTAAAAAATATGATTTCTCAGGATTGAAGTTGAGCTGTTTGGTGAATAACATTTACCCATGAAATAATACAGCAAAGCAAGAATTGAATTGGGACAGGGAGGCAAGCAATTTGATTTGGAGATTTTGATATGCTGCAATTGTTTTACTCAGTTTCAGTATCTCCCAAATTTGAATTTTTCAATAAAAGGGAGACTAGTCTTTGTCTTTTCTTAGAGATATTCCTACAATTTTTCCAATGTGTGCACACCTCACACATTACATGGTAAGTAATCAGATTAAGCTAACAAAGCTGCATCAGAAACTATTTCTAAGAAAAAAGAAAAAACAAACAAAAACACCTAAGTCCTTTGTACAAATTGTCACAGTGGATTTTTACAAATTAGAAATTCCAGTGAGTTTTTCCTTTGCTTAAACATGGTACTTTTAGCTGTTCCTGTTGTTTTAGTGCTTCTGGATATTACCACAAAGAGTATCATTATAAAGAGAGCAAGTTGCAATCATTAAATTTTCATCTGCATATGAAAGTGCAGAAAGAGAGAGAGAGAGAGAGAGAAAAGATCGAGGGATGCATTGTGCATGGCAATATTCTAATTTTTCTGGTTTTTTAGCTTCAGGAATGGAGCTGTCTGGCTGAAGAGGATTCCGCCCAAGTATTCGTAGTCTCCAAGCTCATTTTCCTGCAGACTCTGCTGTCACAACTTCATCTTTTTCAGAATGGCTGAGAAGGCTCCACCGGGGATCACCAAAAAGTCTTCAAGGTCCACCCTTTCTCTCCCCCCAGAACCAGTGGAGATCATTAGGAGCAAAGCCTGCTCACGGAGAGTGAAAATAAATGTCGGTGGACTCAACCATGAAGTACTGTGGAGGACTTTGGACAGACTTCCAAGGACACGATTAGGAAAGCTCAGAGACTGCAATACCCATGAATCTCTGCTAGAAGTATGTGATGACTATAACCTGAATGAAAATGAGTATTTTTTTGATCGACACCCAGGGGCTTTCACTTCCATTTTGAATTTCTACAGGACAGGGAAACTACATATGATGGAAGAAATGTGTGCTCTCTCTTTTGGCCAGGAGCTTGATTACTGGGGGATTGATGAAATATATTTAGAATCTTGCTGCCAGGCAAGATATCATCAAAAGAAAGAGCAAATGAATGAGGAACTGAGGAGAGAGGCGGAGACATTGCGAGAGCGAGAAGGAGAAGAGTTTGATAATACCTGCTGCCCAGAGAAAAGGAAGAAGCTTTGGGACTTGCTGGAGAAACCCAACTCATCTGTTGCAGCAAAGGTAGGACAAGCAATAGGCTTAACACAGAGATAGTAGAAAATGGTTTAATGACCCATGCATCTGACTTGCAGGAATCAACAACATCCACTAAAATATTTAGAGAAAAGAAGAATCTAAAAGTCTACGTGTCATTAAGTGAAAACACCCAAATCTGTCCTAAACCCTACTGAAATCAGCAGGAGGAACCCTGTTGAGTTCAGTTGTTTTTTGGCATCTACTGTACTTTGCTTTTGCTGTATGTGATGAGAAACATCTGTGTGATTCTTAAGGAAACACTTCAATGAAAATACAGATAGAGTGCATTATCTACTTGTTTGTTAGAAAAGCATTTGGTTGTGACAAACATTCAGTTCAGTCTTGCTTGTGCTGTTACAGGCACTGCATATGTGATGTGTCAGTGTCTGGCAGGTTGTGCAGGATTGGCTATCAAAGAGTCAACAAGCTGGTCTGGCATGGTTTTAATATGGCATGTTTTCTCTTACACTACATTTTTGCAATCAAGAATTGGAGTGTTTTGTATAAAAATACTAAAATATTGATGCATATTCACACATGTATATATTTATATGTATTAGTATTTATGTGTATACAGGTATATGTATATAAACAAGTATATATTCTATACATTTAGACACACACACAAATATATATGTGTAAAGTTTATATATATTTAGTCAGAAGTGAGAGCAAAGTGAGGTGAATCCTAGTTCCAGTTCTGCTGATTTCAAACGGGCAAGTCGGCTGAGGTCTCAGTGATACCATGGAAAATTTTACCCTGGTTGTGGAAATGGGACTGCACACACAGATGTTGGTACTGGTATTTAAAAGGAAGATTTTCTTGCATCTTGAAGAACTTAGTTGTTCTGTTTGTGGTGTGAAGCGCTGATTAATGTGAGGTAAATTTTGGAAGCTCATCTCCAGTTTGAATGACTCAAAATGAAAATGTTTGATGTTTAGTTGTTCATGTTAAGCTTTACTGTGGCTTTATTTTCTTCTGTTGTTGTTTGTTATTGGATGCAATGCTCTTGGACCAAGGTAAGTATTAAAATATGATGGTGCAATGCATGAAAAAATGAGAATTCTGGCAAAGATTCTTCTTGCAATAGTAACTCTTGCTATTACAATAGTACAATACACTTTTTTTTTTTTAATTTCAATTTTTATTGTGAGCTACCTAACTTTTTAAGCAAGGAACTTACTTTACTTAAAAAAAAAATGTTGTGCAGAATACAAGGTTTGTAACTGGAATAAAAGCCTATAGGAGAAAAATGAAAGTATTCAGAATATTTTAGAAAATTACATGAATAAATTTTCTGCTTCTAAGATACGTATTCTGGGCCATATGTTCCTCTCCAGGAGAAAGAGCAGAGGGGAAGCAGATGGGCATAAGTTTTGCCAAAAAGGGTTCAGGGAGGCCGTGTTACACACCATGATTCCCTGGTGCAAGCTAACATCCATCAGCCCTCGCCAGCACTTCTGGGGCACAGTCTGCAGGACTCAGGGACCAGCTTCTGAGTCCTGCTCGCCTTGAAACGTCACCAGTGTGTTCTGTAACAGACCTCTCCTCCTGGATACGGGCTGGAGGATTTCCTGTCTGAGCCCTGCTGCTGAAACTCCCTGCACGCGGCCCGGGGAATCACCTGGGTGTGGACACTGCCTCAGAGACAGCCAGCAGGCAGATTTGTTTGTGAAATATTTTCTCTTCTGTATACAGAAACGAAGGCAGTTGCCTCTAAGGCTTGAGACATATGCTTAATTAGTATTTTCCTAAGACTAGGTAGGAGTCAACACAGTAAGATGAAGCCGATGAGTGAAACAAAAGTAATATACTGATTTTTGCATTCTTTGCCTGTGGCTCACTTTCATTCATTTGCATGTTGAAAAAATGCAGAAATACAGAATGGTTAAACTTGCACGTGTGCTTGCCATTCACCAAACTGTTCTTATGACTTAGCAGTGCCCCATCATGAATATGCTTAAAAAAAGTTAGGCTGACCCTGAGCTTTCAAGAAAATCCCCCTCTGGTCACTCTGAGCAGACTTCTCAGATTTTGCAGATGAATGTGGCCATTTCTTTAGTTTCCCAAGATGTCTAAATAATAACTTTTTACCTTTTTATTTCCTTTTCCCCTCATCCCCTAATTTGATTCAATGTTATAGATCTTTCTTGCTACAGGGAGTTTCACATTGCACTTGCATACATGTTGTAATGATTTTCATTATTTCAATTGCCTTTTTTCTAAGTTAATGACATTTGATATGGTTTCTGTGGTTCTGGTAGCTAGAAGTCACCATAATAGATGCACTCAGTTTCTCTATCAATTCACCTTCAGTCTGTAAATACATGTATGAGCCAAAATTATAGTCAGATACGCCCGTGGCAACTCAAACAGCTATAGAAACTTGGCTGAATGACATAAAGGAGAGCAGAGACCATCACAACTCATTTGACCTTAGGTAACATAAAACAAGTATGGTGGAATCAATTGGATGCACTTTGAAACAGACTGAGTTAGGATCTGTGGCAAGGTCTTATCTGAAGTGTTTAGATAACATCTCTTTTAGATTTTTCATTTCGTGTTTGGTCAAATAAATTTCTAGTTTGACCTGAGACAAGAGGCACAACCGTCTTCTTTCCTCTGTAGGAGTAGAAAGGATGGTGGGATTTTGACAGTGACAAGTTGGGAACCAAGTGAGGAAATATTACCATAAGCCTCAAATTCGAATATTAGCTCCCTTTTGAAGAAGTGAAACCGTGTGAATATGTATAGATATCTTATAGGTTCTTGTTCAGTCACTTAGATCCTGTGTGGCATCCAAGCAGTTGACAGGAACAGCTTGCTTTTTAATCCCTTTCACATCAAAGATTAGAAATGTGAGATAAACACTCAGATGTGGTTTTGATATGTGACTGTGTCTTGCCACTTCTTGATTCTGCTAAGAACCCTTCTAGGTCTGATCCAAAGCTTTACTGAATTAAGAGGGAGTCCTGCTTTGGATTAGGCATCTCAGGACAAATCCTACGCCTTTCAAGGTCAGTGAAGGTTTGCCACTGACTTCACTTACAGCAAGGTGAGACAGAACAAGGTGACAGTGAATGAGCAGCATGTATTTTACAGGATATGCAACAGTAAATAGGAAAAAGAATGTGTGGCTAGAAATTAAAACTATGTTTACCTAGAAAAAAAAAGGGATATTATAGGTCAAGTACTGTTGCACAGTGCAGGCACACTTTACTTTTTGAGTTTTTTTAATTTAATAAATGCAGAAGTGCACCTCATCTCAGTCACCAATTAGTATATAAGAGGCACAGCAGCTCTTGTTTAGTACTCACCCCAAGAAAGATCTCTGTGAATTCAGGAGACGTTTCAGCTGAGGAAAACAGGATTTGCCTCCATTTTCCAATGTTCTCATTCATAAGCTTTTTAAGTAGGATTAAGATAAAGATGTCCAGAACTCTAGCCATTTCTGGCATGTACAGTGCTATGGAATGAGAGGCAGAGCTGGGATTTACAAAGGACAGGAATTTTGAATATTTTACATCCCAGAAAAGTCCCAAAGCCTTGTCCCCAAACCACAGAGTTTTGCATGAGTCTGGCATTCTTTGGTCTGGAGTAACATCTGAGTTCTTAGACCAGGCATTTATTTATACTTGTTGTGTAACCAGTAGTTGGTGGAAATTGTCTTTTAAAAAAAATGTTATTTTACTTATGCTATCAGCCATCATTTAGTCTTTTATTTGCAGCTTCTGGACCTATAACAGGCTCCTTAGTGCAGCAGCAGCTCTGACCAACCTGTCAGTAGTATAAAAGTCCTCCACAGATACCAGAATGAGCATTGACTTCAGTAGATGTGAACTTTGTGCAGCTGGATTGCACCAGTGTTTGTGGTTCAGCACCTTGTTGAGCTGGCATATTGAGAGAGCACCTACCTGAGCAGATGCCTTGTCAGCCATGTCTGAGGTGTGTTGTTCTGTGCAGGGCACTCAAAATCAAAGGAGCCTTCCTTTGGAATGAGTGTGAATCAAATGAACCCATGCATTTAATATTTCTTTCAAAGTGTTAATGCACAAGCTCTTCCCTTCATTCTTGTTTATTGAGTCCAATAACCTGATCATTTTTTCTCAGTTTTTTAATACTGAGGAAACTCATTTGGGCTAAATCCTAAATTAATATGGAATGTTTCTAGTGAAGATGTTTTGCTGTACATATAGCGTGAATGAAATAAGAAATAAGTGGAATATCCAGGAGTAACAAAGAGCCTATATCTGCCTAAAGATATCTGATAGTGACTTAATCACCTTCAACTACAAGAGCATTTAATTGCCTTAACAGTAAGATTGTCAACAAATACCACTCGTATTTCCCAATGTATATTTTATATCCCATGCTGTCCCTTTGAATACAACTAGAATGTAATTGATTGTGACTGATTCTACAGTTCTTTCTTGTGCTAGTCATTTTTTCTTATATGAATATTTGCATCAAGCTCAGTGTGACTACTAACTGATCAAGTATAAAAGGTAGTACGAAGTAATTTCAAAAATTATTAGTCACATTCTGTCATTGAATTTTTACATAACCCCTGTTGATGTACATGCACAGAAGGGTAAAATATTGGCCTTTGTGTTTCTGCAGCGTGGGGTTTGCTTTATTTAAAGTGAAACCTGATAGGGTTGAAAGTGTTCTCTCTTAATTCTGTTTGTTTCACTGAATGGCTGATTTGTCCTTATTTTATTTTGTTGAATTCTGTTTTTCTTGAGGTTAGTTTTCAGGGGTTTTTTGTTTTGGTTTGCATTACAACCTATAACATGAGTATTACTTCCTTTGTAAAAAGCACACTAATTTATGAGCTAACTAGTGGATTGTGGATTACAGAAGGTATAATTATCGCAAGCTTGACTCAAAATTGTGAGGACTTTGTGTGCTGTATTGAGTAACTAATCCCTTTTGTGAACAAAATTCCTTTGGGGGGGAAAAAACTGGAGTACACAAGAGGAGATTTAGGCCACTGATACTTACTTAGCTACAAGTGCATTTTGGCTAGGCTTGCCAAGACTTGCCAAGAGAGAGCCGCACCTATTTTACATTAGGAGTCTGATTCTTATTTTCCACTGTCTTACGCATAATTCTTATAATATATAAGTCTCTCTAATGTATAATTCACATTGACTCTCATGCCTATTCCTTGTAAAGCAGATTAAAAGTGGTCTTAGAGTGAGTGGAAATTAGCAGAGTCACTGTGCATGACCAGAACAGAGCAGGGTGTCATATAGGACACTTCATTTTTCCTTTGCAAGTCCCCATAAATTATGTCCTGGATTGTCACAGTGTTCATTCAGGGATAAACCCTAATTAATAGTGTGCTACTGGTTCCTTTTGGATTGAAGGTAACAATATACACTCAAAGGACTTTAGGAAAGCTTAGCTGATTGGTATGTTGTGAAGAAGAGACACATCACATATCACACATCAGCAAACTGTCAGCAGCTGAATGTTTGCAGCAAGGTATTGAAGTGTTCAAGTGAAAGAAATATTTTTTTTATGTTTGCATTCTTTATGTTACACAAACAAAATGCTTTTCTTGCCAATGTCCTCTTTAGGTTTACGTGTTCTGTGTCATCCTGATTTTTGATGAATATTTCTCCATAAAAAGCTTTCATGGAGAGCACTTCATGTGCTTTGCCTTCTAATTGTAGACCAAGGATGAAGATGACATGGAATTAAGAGTGTCTCTTTTTTAAAGTGTGAGGAACAGCTTTTGTATAAGTTTAATTCTCACAAGTTTTTGTATTAGACGTCATATACCTCAGGGTATGATATTCATCAGAGATGAGTGTACTTTTCTAGCTGGTTTGTGGCTTGAACTTCTGTTGACCTCTGGTTTCAATTTATTTCTGGGCTCAATCCTGTCACAAGTCTTTATCCAAATGGACTACAGGAATAATATCATTTGCATTGTCACTCCCAAAACTTTATGGAAATTTGTCTGCTGAAAATAATTTATGGCAAAGCACAGAGAATGGCCACTGGTAATGAATAGGTATATTCATCTCACAATTGTTTCTTCCAAGGAGACTCATTACCACTCTTTGCTTTTAAGGTGAAGTTAATTCTTGTGCCAAATGATAAAGTCAGTCAATGTGACTGTAAGACAAGGAGATTATATTGGATCCTAGTCATTCATATTTAATAACTCAAGTGTTCTAATGTCTTGAAAGATAAGTGAATTTATTGCTTTTTCAATAGATATTATATCAAGGAACAAAGAAGACTGGCAGTAGTTAATTGATTTTGTTTGAAGAACTTACATATGCTCACTGCTGAACTGGTCATTAAAAGATTATTTACCTTCTTTATAGTTCTTATATGAAGTATCATGTAACCCATGATTCAGCATTTTTTTAGTCAGTTTAAAGTGTCACTGGAATACAGACACCATCTGATCTGTCTTGCTTCAGAGGTGCTCAGTACCTCACTCACATACGGGTTCCCTTCAGCCCTAAGATTTTATCAGTGGTGTGCAAACGTATTAAAAAACTTGCTAAAAGTTTTGGAATAAGATGAGTAAAATGTCCTTTGAATTGACCTGCTTATTATTGTCTCTTAATTCTCAGTAAAACAGATGCTGAAATTGTGGAAGCAGTGCCAAGGGCAAAGGTGCAGTGACTCATATTCAGATAGTCCATCACTGGCATGAAGCACTGGCACCAGGGAATATCCCCACTCCCTGTAGGAGCAGAGGGGTGAGAACTTTACTTCTGTAGCTGTGGTAAAGGGCTTCACTGACTCTAGTTTTATGGCTACACTAAGGAAAATCAAAGGGGATTCATGATGAGTCTTGTTAAAGGGGGAAAAAATGCAAGAATAGTTATTTTTAAAATTGGGGAACTTCATTTTTCATATTTGGTGATAATATCTAATTGGTAATGTTTTGCAAAACAAAGTTTTAAAGTAATGAATAGAATGTGCCTGCCCTTGTGATACCATTCACAGAATCACACAGTAGCTCTTGCACAGAGAAACCTACTAGGATTTGGAATATATGATTTTACAGTGATGTACCAGCAGGTGCCATCTGCATGAGAACAGCTATCCTTTGCCATAATGGATAGAAAGCATTTATTCTAATCTACCCCAGCACCTTGTATCCTTAATTTAGGAGAGCAATTTAACTCTACAACAACACCATATCCCTTTTTTTTTAGTTATGTTGCCATCTATTGAGTATAGAGTAGCATCAATGGCATATATCTTCTAAAATATGTACCGCAGTTTTTCTGGTTAGGAGGGTGATGTTTTGGACATTACAGCACCCCCCCTGCAAAATCAGAGGCATCTCAGGAGCTGGATTTTCAGCTGTGGCATGCCACTTAAGCTGTGTAATGCCTGAGTGGACAGACCAGGCTGTTGTGCCTTGCCTTTCACCCAGAGGCAGATCATATGTCCTAAAAATGTTGCATTTCCGTTCCATGTTTTTATAAGCAGCTGCCAGTGTATTGTCTTCTCTCATGTAAGATATTTGGAAGGAATCAGATGTCAGGGAGATATACCAAGAAATTAAATGATGAAACATTATCCAGATGAAATCTATGGGACACAAAGGGCTGCATCTTATTGTCTGGATAAACAGGCTCTGTCCAGCTTTCATAGAGTTGAGAGGCAAAACAAATCTATATGATCCCCTGCAAACTGGCTTTTTTTTGGCTCTCTGATTTTGTTGCAAGATGCAGAAGAACAAAAAATTGCTCTCAAGTGACTGGGAAGCCAAACAGACTGTTGCATGTTATTTAGTTCAGAAAAAACCCATGGTATTTATCATGACATATGGCAGGCTCACGAGTTTTCTATTTGATTAAGATATGTGAATATTTGACACATAGCACTGAAAACCAGGTCCTTTGGGGGAATACTGAAAACAAGGAAGTGACAGTGGCACAGCTGTTTCAAAGTGACTTTGAGATTAAAACAGGATCCCAGTACAGTCCTTGTATGAAACTCCCAGTCTGCTCTTAACATGCCTTGGTTGTTCTCTTTTCAGGGAAGCATGAAAAAAGGCCAGGGTTTCAGGTGGGATAAGTGAATTTGCTTTACACTAGGTGGGACTCAGAAAACAGTGCTACATTGTAATTAATTTCATAAGCCTGCTGTATCCTTTCCACATGAGTGTTGTGGCATTATACAGTCAATACCTGTATTCCACACACCATACCTGAGTCAGCTCCTCCAGTGTTTTTGAGCAGCTGTGGGAGGGCACAAGTTATCTTTGAAAAGCATGCTTACTTTGGCACTGTAACCATTAATTCTAAATATTATCAGCTGGCCTTCATTTCCAAACCAAGTGTTTGGATTTGTTGGAGTTTATACTATACATACACTATGCATAAGTATATACAATACTGACAACTGAGCCATTTTTAAAAATTGCTCACAATATTGCACATCAATAAAATGTATGAGATGGCTGAAGCTATCAGAGCAGTGGTTTTCTTTCAGTATTTAAATGCCTACAAACTGCCTGAATCATGTTTGCTGAATTTTCAAATCATCATGTAGCTACTTGTAATAAATATTCATACAGGATTTCTTCTAAAATGCAGGGAAAGACAGGAGCCATGGGATGCAAACCTGAAGTCTGAGGAAGTTTTTATCTGAATGACAAAGTGAACTCCTGAGTTTGGTCTTACCTGACCTCTGAGGCTCAAGTTCATTCCTTGCTGAGAATCTTTTTTGCCTGCTGCTTGTGGAAATGATGTTGTGCTCCCCTAAGCTCCTGCTTAAAAACCAGCGCTTCACCTAACTAATAAAAAATCTCCTAGGATCTTCTAAGTTGTTTTGTCCCCATCTCTAAAAGATAAGGTAATTAAAACTCCAAGAAGAGCCATTCTTCACAAAACAGCTCTTAAAGGGGGGGAGCTTTCCTTTCCAAGGCAGCAATGAGCTTCACTGCAGGACGCTGGGGCACATTTGTTACCCAGAGTTCACTGTCTTCAATCATTCTTTATTGGGTCCTTCTTGATGCTACCACAAGGGCTAGACATTGCTTCAAAAACCTCTGGTATGGCACAGGTGGCAAGGACAGCCAGGTGGCAGTGACAGTTTCTGGTGTCACTAGCCACGTGCAGAATTCCCTGTTGCAAGAGGTTGCTGTTGGCATGTTTGGGACAGTAAAGCTTGCTGTGATTTAATGTATTCTTGGGTCTGGTATTTTTGGCTAACTCCTGAGATGATTCCATTTTTCATGCTCTTTCAGTCATTTGGATTTCTGTGTCAGACAAAAATTACATCAAGTTTTGTTTACAAACTCACATTCACACAGTTTCTTTCCCAAGCACTGTAGCCTCCTTTTGGATTGCTGACTGAAGGATCCTTGGATGACCCGTCTATTCTGTTTTACTGAAGTATCTACCAGTGTATTTGACTCTGGGGGAGGTTTTTCTGGAGAACAGTGGATAATGCTAAAATGAAGTAGGTAAAGCTGTTCTTTTGCAGACTGATAAATGTGTTACAGGCTTATTCGGAGAAGAATTGGGAGCTCATTTCCATTACTAGTACTTTCACCAATCTTTTGTATTTTCATATATCATATTTTTAAAAATTTGATATAAATTCTTTTGTGGAGTTAAATGCCACTGTCAAAATCTGTTCCAAAAGTATCTTGGCCTGAGATCTATATATGCATACATACAGCTTCATTTTGTAAGATGATAGCATAGAAAAATTTGGTTAATGCCCCTGAATTCAGTCGTAACACTAATATTGACTTCAAAGTTCTAAAGATACTAATTTATTGTAATCTGCATTTTAGATTGATATATTCTCCTGCCTGATGGTGAGGTTGGTGTTCATGGACTTAATTCTAAACTACATGTAACAAATTTACTCAGAACGCGGTAGGTGCTCCAGTAATAATGAAATGGTGAATAATTCCTCTTTGCTTTTTAGTGCTTCTTCAGTCTGTTGAATTTAGGAAGAATCAACGCAGTTTGCTACCTACTTGTATGTGTAGTTTTGGATGACCTAAGTAAGTTTAAGAGGGGGTCTTTTAATTAGAGTAGCTGACAGAGATGAGAGCTCTTGGACTGAAAAATAATTTGCTTGATGAGTCTATTATAGAGGGAGTAAATGAGGGCTAGATGTGCTCTTTAGGAAGCATTCTTAGTACATTGTAACACGGAATGGCGGGACGAGTTTATTACAATATTGTGTAACTGATGTTAGTAATGTCTGTATGAAGAATAAGCTCTTCTGAAATACTCCTCTTTTCTGAAAGCAAATTAGTTTCCTTTGAAGATGATGAGATGCTTTCATGATGAGAGCTGCTATGTCTGACTCACAGGTGTCCCCTCTCAGTCTGATTTCTGTTGTTAATTGAAAACAAATTTTTTAGTTTAGGCGGGTATGAAATTGAAAGGAAAAACCTAAACTTAGAAATATTCATTATTTCACTGAATCTCTGATAATGCGTCTGATGCATTTCAGCAATAATGATTCAGATTAATGTAACTTCAGCATTTATAACTCCAGCATCAGTTTCCTCTCTAACTGGTTTTAAAACCAAAACCCAACCCTCACCTAAGCCCATGCTCCAGAGAAGGAGGCTGTGTGTGACTGAGAAGTGGTTAAGAGAGTGCAGTTACTGGCAGGGTTTTGCTGCTGCCAGTCTTTCATGGAGGCATCCATCCCCAGGGCTTTAGTGGAAGGCACGGGGCAGCTGGAAAGGGCACAGGGCAGGCACAGATGTCTCCTGCTTGTGAAGCCAAGCTGAAAGCCAGCATGCAAAGCAGGAGGACCCAGGTCCCTGCAAGCAGGAGGCACAACTGCAAATCTCTGTGATGCCTTTACCCCCTCCATTTTCAAAAAGGAAGATGGGAAGAAAACCTTTAAAAGCTCTGAACGTTTTCTCATATTCCAGTAGTGTGAAATGGAGTATTATCCCCTGGGAACTGGGCTGAGCTCAAGAGTGTTCCTGCGAGGAGCAAAGGCATATGCCAGTCATGGATCCCTGTGGCAGATCAGTTTCCTGCAGGAGCACACGTGGCAATCGTTCCTTGTTCCAACCATGTGACAAAGGATGGAAAAAGAGTTCTTCAGAGCTGTGCCATAGACAAACAGCACCTCTGGGCACAGCAATGATACCAAACCTGCCTAAAATTTACATAAGTAAGATGCAAAAGAACGGAGATTTTTAACTGGATTTCTCCATCTCCTTTCCTATCCATTTAAAACTGCATTTTGCTTTTCTCTGTTATACATGCATGAAGGAGTCAATCAGAAGTCAAGTGATTCTTTCTTTTTCTTTAGATCTAAACAGAAAAATCTCACAACATTTTTACATTTTTGCTAAATGCTTATTTTCTAATATCACCATAACTATTGTTTTAAAACTTGTCTGGAAAGGAACCTCTCCTCCAGAGGGATTCACCTAAGTCACCTGAGACTCCATGTTTATAGAAGAAGGACAACCAGCCATTGACTCTTGTGTGCTGATTTGACACTGATCTAGCATGTAAGAAAAAAAGATACATTTTTCTGCGGATGAAAAATGCTGATAAATTTATTCGATGATGTCAAATACTTTGGCATTCATTGTTTGGTAAGTTGTCACAGATAAGGTAGATATTCTAGGCTTACGGGTATTATATTGAAACACAGTTTTGGAAGGAGATTTACAGTACTCAAAAAAATGGGAGTGAGAGAATAGACCAGAATGAACCTAAAAAGCACAGAGCCAGGTTGTGTCTGAACAGCAAAAGCAGTCTTTCCTTCCCCTTCCACACAAGATCTGTAGTCTCAGTTGTGCAAGTGCACTCTGGCTCTTCTACACTGTAGTGTGAATCTCCATATTGGCCATGGGAAACCCTCAAGGCCACCAGGCTTGGTGATGATGAGAGCTCAGCCTCTGCCCTGCAGCTGGTGCTTCATG
Source organism: Polioptila caerulea (assembly GCA_013397295.1). Classification (NCBI taxonomy): domain Eukaryota; kingdom Metazoa; phylum Chordata; class Aves; order Passeriformes; family Certhiidae; genus Polioptila; species Polioptila caerulea. The sequence goes on from VYXF01001414.1 coordinate 28,648, forward strand.
AAGAAAAATGTAATCAGCAAGCATCTACATATTAGGGTTTATATATATAAATGCATATTAGGGTTTTTATTCCTAAAATCCACAGCATTAGTACTCCTTTCTTTTTGAAAATTCTTAGCACGGTGTCTCAAATAACTTTTGTTTCTATTGTTGGGCCTCTCGGTCAAAGGCAGTGGCCATACAAAGGGTCTCCAGTTTGCCATGTCTTAGTTCATAGCAAGGAACTTCAGAGTAGTGACAGCCATGTCCTGAAAAAGGAGGTCTGATGGCTAACCTACTTGTGAGTGAGATTATTCCTTCTGTGAAAGCAAAGCAGTGTTTTCTCCAACTGTGTAGGTCAGAATTTTAAACTAAGCTGGGGACAGCTGTTCCCGCCTGTTTACTGACAGCTTCTCTGTTGGACGTATGCATGCAGAAATTACCGCCCAAAGAGAGGTGCTGAGCTCAGTCACATCAGCGTGTCACTACACCAACCCAAAACCAAGGCACCCCAGGGAGGAGTATACACTGTGCCTGAGAATATTCTCATCTTTTTTGTTGTGTAAATCACTCACTTGTAAAGATTTAGGGGCACAAGCTTACCTCTGTGGTGAAAAGACATCTATTAAAGAAAGCACGAACATTTTGTTGTATGTGAGGAGCAAAGTTAATGAGTCTTGCTTACAAATTAAATGCAGACAAGTAGGTGTATGTCATCTGTCCCTAATGTCAATGCTTTAGTTCCAAGTTCCTTGTAATATTGAAGTGATTTGAGATTTTTGATTGTTTGACACAGCAGAGAAGCCCTGTTGTACAAATGTGAACCTGAGGTTCACTGCATCTACTTTAAGGTCCCACAAAAAGTCAAGTGGGACAAACATGGGAAGCTGGATCCAGATCTTTCACCTGGGACACCTTTTCTTTCTGTGGAAATTTTGTCTTAAATATTTTAGACATAGAACAGGTAGAGTTTACCCTTTCATACCATTAGTAATTAAATAATGTTCTCATTTAATAATGCTGGCAGAGATTTTAAAGCTAACAAGTCTAAACGACTCAGCTGTCTTGTTTCTATTCCTTTTAATGGAAAATAAGCTATTTTAGCCAATATGTTGTGGGTGTGTCTTTGTAATGATGAATGTGTCATTTAGTCCCAGAGTCTTTTGACATGTTTAGTTCAGTGCTATAGTTTAGAAGAAAATTTATAAATTACTCTATACTTACAGAATTTAACTACTACTTATTATAGTAACCATTTGCCTTTGATCAGATTTCTACAGTGTAGCTTGAAAAGTGAATTAATATTTAATTTCAGTCAATAAAAAAGACTTTGTGGGTGGAAAAACAAAAATAAATGCTAAGAGCCAAGATAAAAGAGTAAGAAAGTCTTCAAATGCATCCAGATTTTGCTTTAGATATTTATCCATAGTCATTGATTCCTTATTCCATCCTGGTCTTTTGGCTTTGGTAAGCAAAAATTAAATATCTCCTTTGAGATGCTGCAGTCTGCCTACACTTCCAGTACAACTTGCACAGATAGAGTTTATAATGGGTACAGGCAGCTTCCTCCAGATTCTGAAATGGGTCGCAGGGCAAAAATTACTAAATTAATTCCAGCTGCTCTAGCCCAAGACTGGAAGCTAGATTTTTGGATCACCCTTTGGTGCTGCTTTGCTATTCACCTAGGTAAGAGGCGAAAATTATTAACTTGGATGCAGAGCCATGCTGACAGCTTCAGTGTTGCTGTGCATTGTGGAGGGACCAGCATGCTGAGTGTTAATTTCTCCATGAAGTTCCATCCATGGAGTTCTGCATCTTCCAAATTTTTTGTTCAACATATTGTAAAGGAGAAGAAACACAGTTTATTGCAAGTGGACAAGGGAGGGACTAAGGTTATTGTGTATTCACTCAAGACAATAGTTTTGACTTTCAGAGCCATAAATAACTTGTTGGATCTGTCCTGCAGCTGTCTGGATGGAGACATTTCTTTCTTATTCACAGTGACTCGTGGCCATAATTCATCTTCATTACACTCAAACTGTATCAGGCAGTGGAAAACTTCTGTGTGCAGTCCCAGAGACCTCATAGGCTGAGCAAGTGATGGACAGGAGGGGGGAAAACCTGGGTGCAGCAAATGGCATCCAGCAGTGATGTGGGTACAGTAGTTGGTGCCACTGGAGCACTGCAACTGGGCTGCTGAAGGGTTCCATAGTGCCTGGCATTTTCTTGGACAACATGTATGAAACTTCTGTGAATTAACTTTTCTTCAATTTTACTTTACATGGTTCCAATTTCTTGCTCTTATACAGCTCAGAAAATGTCCAAACTGGGCATTCTGAAAAACAGAACAGATGTAGGGGGTAAAATTGGATAAAATCTTCACTGAACATTGCATTTAGTTATTCTTTTGTATCACAAAAAAGTGAACTTAAAATGTTATGAAAGTTGTTTACAAAAAAAAGTAGGGAAAACATGTCATGTGAAGAAGCACACAAAATCCAGGTGATCATCCACTTGAAAGTAAAATAAAAATAAAATCTCTTCTTAAATAAGAATAGGAAAAATATCAGTAAAAAACTCCCATTGCTAGCAAAGTCCTAATTAAGCCAAATATGTAAAAACAGACAAATCAATATATGTTAAAGTGCTCTGTAAACAATGTAGGTCTAAAAAAACCAAGGCAAATGGAGTGAAATGCCTAATTTTATTCGAGGATGTCAGCCAAGAAAGTGTTTCAGAGCCTTGATGGAAAGAAATCCTGTAATATAAAGGTACAAAGTATGTATGAATGACAGAGTAAGATTCTCACTGGAGGAAAGTTCCTATACTTCAGGAGTGAAGAGCTCATACTATCAGGAAGAACCCACAATCCCTGATCTAAACAGTGAGAACGAAAACCTACAGTTCTTCTATCTGCTGCTCCATCTGGGTCTGGACAGGATTGTGAAAAGCTGAAGGGAACAAAAAGACTGCAAATGCAAAAAATTCATAAGGTGTGATATAAAGAGCAGAAGTTTAGATGTTATGAGATACTCCCTTTTGTACTCTCCCTGGTGTTTCCTGGCATTGATGCTTCCAGATGTGTGATAAAGAGCTGGGTGAGCTGTTGCTGTGCCCTAGCCTGGACATTTTCATATATGGGAAAGCTCATACGCCTTTTCCATGTCCCCACCACTGCATTGTGCTGGGAGTTTTCAGAGTGACACGAAACTGCATTTTGTGTACTTCAACATCAAATGGCCCCTTAGCTGAGGTTTGTGTTTGCTTGTTTCTGGTAGCTTGAGTTTTTTTAGTGAGTCTGTGTGTCCCTGTGCTGCTCACACCTAAAGCGTTGATCAAACCAGGTGCATCTGTAGGGGCTTCTTGTCACTCTGCAGCCTGAAGGGGAGCTCGTTGCCCTGCCCAACTCCGAGGTGAAGGTCGTTAGCAGAAATGTAGTTATGAAAAGACACCCAACAGAAATGACAAGAAATATGGAACACGTGTCCCTCCCTGCCTGCGCACACGACGGCAGCTCCGCCCGCTCCGAGGCCGGTGACACAGCGCGGCTGCAATCCATGTCCAGCACTGCAGAAGATGATGCTGCACTGCTCCTGCACAGCTGGTTACCATCTCCTCTGCGTTGTTGGATCCACACAAGAGCATGTTGTTTTTCTTCACTAAAACCAGGTTTTATCTTTTGAGTCTGCTGCGTTTTCAGGGCTTTGGTTTTTTGTGTTTTGTTGTTTTGGACTTCTTTTGTGGCTTGAAAGCATTTAACTACTAGGCTTTCTCAAGGCCATAAAATATTGGCATTGAGAAATAAAAAAGAATGTTTTTTTCTTTTGAATGCTACTGTAAATCACTGACAAATAGCAGAGAAATGAGCCTTCATTAATCAGAGTCCTTGTGCAAAGCAAATACTGAGCAGGCACGTGTTAGGGGGTGTTTATGTCAGGTCTGCTTTCAGACAAGGCTGATGTGGAAGCCTTCTTTTTTGCTCTGTGCAGTAGTGCTCATTCTGTCCTACAGATGCTCTTTTTATTAGGGTCTAGCTAAACACCAAGACTCCTTTGGAAGGCAATTACCCCCTTGCTTCCACCCCTGCAGTTTCTCAGATAGATGGATACAGTCTGGCAATCATAGAGAGCAAGTTGAAGCCTGGAGAGAACATGACAGTCCAGTAATTTCCCCTCTCACTCCCTGTACCCAGAGGCACACCTCACCATTTTCAAAATCATTTCATCAATAAAATTTGTATTTTTTGTACTGTACTTCGAATAGAATAAATCCTGTGAGTAAAAATAGGGCAACAATTGAAATACTGCAAGGAGAGTTTGTATTTTTCATATCGGAATTCTTATGTTCTATATTTTTGGCACTGATTTAATAAAAGTTCTCTTTCAGGTATCTAGAGATAATGAAATATGGCAGTGGGTAGAGAACTTCTTTGTATACTGAGGGAAGCAAAGGCAGTATGTGATTAGGAAATCTGCTAAATAAAAATAAAATCAGTTGTTTAGAATCAAATGTCTTTGGAGCAAATTTTAGTCCCTGTATAGAGATTTTTAGAAGGGTTAGTAAGGGAATATCTATTATCCAGGAGACTTAGGGTTTTTAGAACAATGAAACAAAAATCAAGGTATCAATCTAAAAAAGAAAAGAAATTGTTTTTCCTTTATTTTACAGCATCAAAGAAATGTCACTTGCCATAATATGAGGTGGTTCAGTTTCTCTAACAATAGGAAATAAGATGATTTGTATGAGAGAAAATGATATGGTGTCTGGCTCTTTAGTCTAACAACTTGTGCAAATGAAAGGGAAATCAAAAGAGCATTTCAAGTGTCAGCAGTTCATGTGATGGGAATGATCTCATTCACCAGTATTCTGCAACCTTACAATGCCCAGAGACATTATATAAAGCCAAAAATGAGATTTTACGTATGATTTCTGGACACAAGAGAGCTATAGGAAGCATGAGAGGTTTTCAACAGCAATGCCAGAAGGAGAGTAGTAACAAACTCACAGTTCTGCAGTTGTTGGGTGGGTGACCTGCCCAGCACCCTGATCTGCCGCTCACTGGTGGCCCCAGAGCCCCAGTCCAGGAGACAAGAGACAGCCCTGCCCTGACACAAGCCCTGTGTTCTCTTTGAGTCCAGCTTTCAAACCACGAGTGAGTACTGTCCTTTTATACGTATGTTTATATATATATATATATATATATATATATATATATATCTTTGTTTGTATGTATCTTTATATATGTATTCAGATACAATGCTTGTCAGCACTTTCCAGCACTTATAGAGAAGAGAAAAACCATAAGCAATTCTTTCAGATGTGTTTTTGACATAAATCTCAAGGCGTCCCACTTTGTCATATTTCTTCCACAAGTGCTTGGTAGCTGAACTCCTGTTACTCCAAGTTTTCAGTTGCTGCTGAAATAGAATTACATAGAGGGAGTGTTTTTCCTAAGGTTTACTTTTCATTCACTTGTAAAAAGTTGTAAAGAATTGAAGAGGAAGAGGAGAACCATCCAAACTCACACTGAAGTGTTTTACATTGAACTTTGCTTCAGTGTCACAATCATTTAGGTGTTGATTTTGTGATATTCCATGCATTTTAGAAAAGTTGACTTGGTTGGATTACTCTGCAATATGGCTAAATGCGAAGTCCACAGCACTGAGATTGAATTCAGCCCTCCTTTATGTCAGTAGGGGTCCTTATACTCGGAGCTGAACTGGCTCTCCAGACCCAGTCCTGTTGCAAGAGAGCTACGGTTTCATCCCTTTTGGTTCCAGCACCCAAACCAAGGTGCCTGGATCAGTAGTCTGGTTGTCTCCAGCTCTATCCCATAGTCAGGAAAAACAGAGGCTCAGTGGGATTGAGAGCAGCCACTGACTGTAGGAGAAATTAAAGTCTTGGGTAGGCACCTTCATTCGGCAGGGTGGACCTTGGGCAGAGCACCTGCATAGCATGGGTAAAGCCCTGCAAAGTCATCTTTCAGTGCAGCATCACCAAATGCAGCTCTCAAAAGCTTAAAAGCAGCATGTCTGACTTCACCAGAGGGGGGAGGAAGGGAAGGCAAAACAGGTTTTGCTGTCTTGCTCCACTTTTACTTCATTAGCTCTAAAAACCTCTCAGTTTTCTCATCCCATGAGGCAGCAACGTCAGTCGTCTGCATAGCTTCTCACCTTCTCTACTCTTTGGATGGAAGCTGCAGCTTTTCCAGAATGCTGACAGGATTTGGCACAAAGTTTCGAGGGTTCTCTGCAAACAACACCTTCAGTTTGTGCCTAAAAGAAATGGGAGCTCAGCTCAGAAGATAGCCATCATCTAACGTGCACTACAATGTTTTACTTGAGCACCCAGCAGTGGACAAATTGTGCTCCACAGAAATGTAGCCAGGTATCAGAACACAGCAAAAGCATTATTTGTGCCTTGAGTTTGGTTGTTTGTTTTAATTTTAAACTGTCCTTACCATCTGAAGAAAAGGTTTGCAGCTAGTCATGCAAAGTTCCTTCTTGTGAGCTGCAGCATTATACTGCTGAAGCAGTAAATGTGGTGACATACAAACAATATGTCACTTCTTAGAAACTGTCATAGTTTATCTCCTTGAAACCATGACAATGAATATAAAAATTCATTATCAAATTGTCTATAGAATTAATATGGAATACCTTGTTCTTTTCAACACATTATGTTACTTGTATATTGTATATAATATACATATTATTAATTAGTATGCTAAATTTTAAGAGATTACTTGCAGTTAAGCATGTACCTAACTCCAAGTCATCTCTTAAAACTTACCATTTTACTAAAGTGGTTGATTTGGTGAAACAGANCAGCAGTTCATGTGATGGGAATGATCTCATTCACCAGTATTCTGCAACCTTACAATGCCCAGAGACATTATATAAAGCCAAAAATGAGATTTTACGTATGATTTCTGGACACAAGAGAATTATAGGAAACATGAGAGGTTTTCGACAGCAATGCCAGGAGAGTAGTAACAAACTCTCAGTTCTGCAGTTGTTGGGTGGGTGACCTGCCCAGCACCCTGATCTGCCCCTCACTGGTGGCCCCAGAGCCCCAGTCCAGGAGACAAGAGACAGCCCTGCATGACACAGGCCCTGTGTTCTCTTTGAGTCCAGCTTTCAAACCACGAGTGAGTACTGTCCTTTTATACGTATGTTTATATATATATATATATATATATATATATAT
>VYXF01001414.1:36553-142136 GCA_013397295.1 Polioptila caerulea
AGGTTTTGCTGTCTTGCTCCACTTTTACTTCATTAGCTCTAAAAACCTCTCAGTTTTCTCATCCCGTGAGGCAGCAACGTCAGTCGTCTGCATAGCTTCTCACCTTCTCTACTCTTTGGATGGAAGCTGCAGCTTTTCCAGAATGCTGACAGGATTTGGCACAAAGCTTCGAGGGTTCTCTGCAAACAACACCTTCAGTTTGTGCCTAAAAGAAATGGGAGCTCAGCTCGGAAGATAGCCATCATCTAATGTGCGCTACAATGTTTTACTTGAGCACCCAGCAGTGAACAAATTGTGCTCCACAGAAATGTAGCCAGGTATCAAAACACAGCAAAAGCATTATTTATGCCTTGAGTTTGGTTGTTTGTTTTAATTTTAAACTGTCCTTACCATCTGAAGAAAAGGTTTGCAGCTAGTCATGCAAAGTTCCTTCTTGTGAGCTGCAGCATTATACTGCTGAAGCAGTAAATGTGGTGACATACAAACAATATGTCACTTCTTAGAAACTGTCATAGTTTATCTCCTTGAAACCATGACAATGAATATAAAAATTCATTATCAAATTGTCTATAGAATTAATATGGAATACCTTGTTCTTTTCAACACATTATGTTACTTGTATATAATATACATATTATTAATTAGTATGCTAAATTTTAAGAGATTACTTGCAGTTAAGCATGTACCTAACTCCAAGTCATCTCTTAAAACTTAGCATTTTACTAAAGTGGTTGATTTGGTGAAACAGAGATACAGCAACTTCTTTGTGATCCAAACTCCATTCTATTGATCATTTCATATGGATGTGATAGATTTTGTAATTCATCTGCCTTTAAGATAAAATTTCAATTTCCAAGAACTTACTCAAAACATGTTGAATTTTAATCAGGAGAAAAGTACCATTTAATGGTCCTCACAAGCAAAGAAATAGAAAATAAATTTTAAAAATTTTTACTATACCATGAAGAAAATTAGAACAGAGTCAAAGATATTGTGGCAATGTTATAATGTATGAGTTATGCCTAAGGGACAAAATTCCAAAATTCATTCTCATATAGTTATTGATGGTCTCTGGTAAGACTAGTGGCCTTATAGCCTGGTCATTTTTGCAGTGCTTTATTTCTATCACAAGTGTGATATTTAAGCTTTCTGTTGTGTAGTCAACTTAGGAAATGAATCTGCCCTACCCAGAAGTAGCTAGTAGGGTATTTTATTAGATCAAAGCATATACTGGTAATGGAAAGAGTAGTTTCTTCTCCTCAGTTACTGCACAAAAATTACATTACAAGTACTTGACATAAGCACCACACCTACAGGCTGTTGTTGCTGATCATGGCTGTTCTCAAAGCTCCTTGTCACAGCTGATGCAGAACTTAAAATACTGAGAGTACAGAGAGGTCCTCCATCCCCTGAGGTGTTCGACTTTGTTTCAGTGACACAATTTGAAATTGAACTGGTATAGTTAATCGATTTTCGGGGGGCTAATTTTATTTTTTTTTTGGAGTATCTCACAAAGGGTTGCTGCATTGTAGTGAAAGAAGCAGAAACTTTTGGCATTGGCCAGCTGAGACTTTGCTGTCAGGAATAATGAGGCAGTTCAGAGCATCCTGAAGTGCTGGTGGGATAGTCAGCAAATCACTTTTGACTGCTTCAAGCTGGAGCCAAATGTTTCATATTTACATCATGTTCATCTGTGGAGAATTAATCTGGTACTCCAGAAGGGTGGAAACTGCTTAAGAATCTGTTACACTGGGTCCCAAACTGCCAATACTGTGGATGTCATGCTTCCAGGAATAAAAGCATATGTGCTCATTTTTAATTCAGAGTCTCTAAATATGTCTTCTGCTGTGAGAATAATTTGCTAGTCTGCATAAACTTTTCTATTGCTGTTTCTGTTGAGCAACATAGGGGCAGACAGTGCTTTATATTTTTCTCAGTTATATCTCATTGCTATAATTTTATTAGCTATGAGATGGTTGGGATCAGATGTAGTCTCAGGACTTAAAGTTTGTTGTGCATTGAACTGGTAGTATAAGACACATGAAAGATAAGATTTCACTCTAACTTGAAAGCCTTCTCTTGTTGACATCTAGCCCAAGGAAAAAAAAAATACTGTGCTTAGGGAAACAACAGAATAGTGGATAGAGATCAAAGAACATCTGACAGAAGGAAGAACAACAATTGTTTTGACAGCTGAAAAATCCCAGAAATTATGTCTTTTTCTAACTCTAGACAAACCTAGAATTTACTACATATTTCAAGTTGTCTTGCTCATGGCTCTTCTGACTAGATCAGGGCTGGCCACTGGAATCATGTGCATTGTTCTGACCATGCACAGTAAAAGTCAGATCAGGGAACTGAATCACTGAATCAGAAATATACTCTTAGTTGGGGGCTGAAATTCCCATCATGGCTAAAAAGAGTTAAGCTAGATTTTGATTTGGGCAGAAATGGAGCCAGTCTGAGCCCAAAATATTAAATGGGAGGAAATTCTGACTCCTTGCCAAAGTTTTGTGCAAGAAAAACAAATTAGTTCTGCAGGGCTTGCCTTGTTAATTTTACTGAAAAGACATTACCAGGATCATAGACATGAAACACATGAAGATGTGTACAAAAATGATGTTCAACAGTTGTTTGCCTACTTAGTTTAATGGGAAAAAAACAAGTAACCACTCTATTTGGTCTGCTCTGACTTTATATATTGACTGAAAGAAAATGGAGAAATTATATAGAATAAGGAGAAAGTAGGGCTTTACTAATCCAGAATTGGCTTCATAATAAAATCTTGCTGTAATCTGGCTTTTAGATGAATGGTTTCTGTTTATATGCTCTCTGGGATAATAGTTACTTTTGCTTTTGTAAGATGTGAGCCAGCCTCTAGGGAATTTCTGAAAAATTTCTTACATCCTTTAAATATTCTTTTAAGAATTTAGCACAGATGTTTGGGAACATGAAAAGAGCAAGAGTTTTCATTAGGCTCATGACTTACCCTTAAGGCTGTTTAAGGGTCATCAGCATGGATTTGTGTCACAGTTCAAACCAATTTGCTTATGATAGGTCTCGAAAATAGGATATGAGGTTTACAAATAGATAGACATATCAGGTGAGTGAGAAAGTTCTTTAATTTTTCAGGTTGATAGGAAACATACATCTGATGGAATGGGCAATATTTTGCATTACATTTTAATATTATTTTGCACTAGTTTTTATATAAGGAGCTTACTGTAAGAGCTCAGCTCTGGAAAGATAGAGTGCAATTGAGTGCAGTGAGGTAGGATCCAAGCAAAATAAAACTGCAACTGGGCTTGGTTTAGGTATTTACTTCTTGCCTCTCTGAATTTGCAGCCTATCATAGGGAGAAGAGATAGTATGCAATATTCTACAGCATATGAAGCTGCCATAGAAAGAGAAGTCTAAGAGTTAGAGCTAAAAATTGTCACTGCCTGAAAAATCCCCACAACTAATTTACTGAGAGCTGGTGTCACTTTCTGGGAGCTGCTGTTGCCTTCCCTACCTCCCTCTCTGCCCCCCAGTAGAGCTTTGCCTATGACTACAAAGGCGCTAGGCTCTTAGCTTGTTTAAAAAAAAATAAAAATTGTCAACATAGTGAAGCAAGTTTTCAGCAGAAATCCAAGAAAATAAAAAAAAAGTCCAAGAATTAAAAAAAAAATTATCAAGGGCAGTATTTTGTTATCTATCATGTAGCTGCCCTTCTGAAGATCTGAGTTGCAGGAGCTGAAGCAGTGCCCACTCAGATCTGCAGTGTGCAATGTAAACTGGAGTGGTGGGGCTGCCACCATAGCGTGTCCCTTAGCCCTGCAGTGACCAGAGCTGCAGTGTGCAATGTAAACTGCAGTGGTGGGGCTGCCACCATAGCGTGTCCCTTAGCCCTGCAGTGACGTCTGATAAGCACAGTCACACGTCTGTGTCAGCTAATACTATTACAAGGCTCCAGGGTGGTAAAACAGCAGGCTGCCAGATAAATTGAGTACCCATATGGTATGCTTGCTTACCTGTCCCTCCTCTCCCTTCCACTTTTGCTTTCCAGCACCTATGCTTTAAAAGACTTCATTAAAGAAATGATTCAAATGCTAAGGCCTGAATTTCCAAGGCTGTTGCATTTATTTAGAATAGTCCTCAGCCTTTCCGTGTGTATGCAGAGATTATAGATTTAAACTCCCACACCATTCCCAGGATAACGACACAAACTCAAAGCATAAGTGTGGACTATCTAATTTTAGTCAGGTAGCAGTAAATTTTCCTGCATAAATGCAGCATGTGATCTTTCTCTGAGGAAAAAACAAAACAACTAAATATACTGTTCACTGTAACCCCTTTGCTAAAGCAGAACATCAGCTGCTACTTGAAAAAGTTTTTCTTTTTTTTTTGCTTCAGTTTTTCTTCATGAGTATAAAATGGTTGTTTTAGATTATGCATACAGAGCAAAGATAAGTCCAGGCAGAATGGGCTGAAAAAATTATTCCTTGTATTTTCCCCTTGTCCCAACCAATCCCAATCATATATTGTGAAATAGTACTTAACAATGGTAAGGCATTGAATTTGCTACCACCTTAACATATGTATTTATGCCTGTTAACTTTTATTCACAGGAGAATGGACAACAATAGAGGATAGGAATGCAACAACAAGTATCAGGAAATCCTCCTGTAAATGCCTTCTCAATTAAAAAAGAAGTGGCTGTCTAAAGCAAGACAAACACTTTTGTATTTATCACAGCAACATTTATCCCAGGTGTATATATATGCAATACTGCCAAGAATTATGGCCAAGAAATATGTGTAACCTGTAGTACCTAGGCTCAGTTTTTGTATGTTATTTGGTTGTATCCCTTTCAAGTAATTTTAGAAGAACTTTATAACCAAAATTTGGTAGCCTGTTGTCTCCATTCATATCTACACCACTGGCATCAGTGGACTGCTCACAAAATAGAATCAGAAAGTGTAAAACCTGGTCCTTTTTGTGCATAAAAATGAAAAAGATGTTTAAAACAGATTCTGCAGTTATCTTTCAAAAGAAATCCTTTCTTAGTCCAACTGAAGGATTATGATGTATTTTAGAGAGATTTTGGGGTACAGTGAATATCTGACAGATAAGGTGATTTCCTTGCTGTATTAAGCTGAGCAGAGGACTCAGAAGACATGAACACTATAAGTGGCTGTAATCTGCTTTGATGGGTTTAGAAAGTCAACAGACAAAAATAATACAAGAGGTCATTAAACAGGAGTGTGCAAGGTTTGGTGTCATCAAGATGTCTGATGCCATGTGCTGGATGTCCTGAAGTATTCACTGAACCTGGGTCATGAAACTCAAGGCAGGATATTGACAACAGAGTAAAGCTTGTAAGATCTATGTGGAGAGGCTTAGACACACTATGAGATTATGTTTGTCAGCTGAAAGAGCAATGTCAAAGCCCACACAAGCATAACTGAACATTTTGAAGCAGAGTAGTAAATTCTCAGACTCTCAAAACATAAAACTGAATGCTGTTTTGGCTTCCTTATTCTACAGAATATTTCTAAGACAGTTCTAGAATACCTTTAAGCTCTGTACTAGAAACTAAGCTGGAAGTTTTCTTGGAAAAGAAAGTTTCTGCCAATTGTTGTCAAATCAGTATTTTCAAATAACTAAAATAAAAACCACAAGTAGAAAAACTCAAAGAACATCAGACTTTGGTGATTATTTTTAATTGAATGATTATGGTTACTCCTGTGGATACATGTCTCACGATAATGGGAGGACAATTTGGTACTAAACTTGTCCACTATGATATCAGATTTCTAGGCAGATACAGGCAGATGCCTGTAATGTGCATTTTGGCACAGGCTCTGTGTAGGACAGGCATAGCCTTCCCTTCTTTCCTTTTCAGTCACAGAACAAACAGCAAATACTGAACAAGGGATGTTGGGAGAAGGTGTCATATCTCATGAACCAGCACCTAAGTACTGCATAGATCAGATGACCATTCCTTTGAGGGGCTTGGAGAAACTGCCAGCTCAACAGAAGTTTCATATTTATGCTCCAGGGATGTATCTTTGACAAACAAGAAAATGTCAATATCACAGGAAAATGCAGTTCTCCGTACAAAGAGCACACATAGTTTATTCCTTTATTGCAGAAAAGTGTGTATAGGAAAAAGACAAGAAAGTTAAGAAGGTCCAGAACTAGAAACATTTCTGCCAGAGTGCCTGACCATGTCAAGGTCAGATCCAAACAGAACATTATAGAATATCCCATTAACTGCACTATTTTTTTTTTTTTGACACCCAATCGCCAACTGGAAACTGAAATATTTTTTCTATTTCTATGAAAGTATGGTTTCTGTACAAGTTACTCAGCAGCTAGCAGGAGCCAAGAGACTTGCGTGACAAAAGCCACGTGAGCTGATAGTAAGGAGATAAATCATGCCATGTTACAAGGAGGAGGAACAGGTGACTGAGTTTCTTTTTGTTCCTGTCATTTTACCTGCTTGAGATAAGTCACAGATCACATTTTGTCCAGTGTAGACACTTTTCATAATTTATCCTTGTGTGTATTGAAGACTTCCACATACAAGCAAGCATAATAGAAAGAAAGGAATATTAAAAAAACAAAAAAAGCAAACATTTCTTCCTGACTGACCCAGAGCCACCTTGTGATGAATTTAGAATCCCACTGTATCTCTCGAATTTACACATGTGGGGTACCTTTTGCAGTCTGTGCAGGTATTGACTGCTCCTGGAAAATACCTGCCTGCATGATTCCATCTTCAAAAAATGCACTGCAAATGAAAAATCACTCCTTTCTGAGACTCAAACTGTATAATCCAAATCCAGGACCAGGAAAGAAAGGTTTGAGTACCTAAAATTTACTCTCAGCATTCATATATTTTGGGTATAAACTGTGCCTGCCGAGATGTCTGTCTTCTCTGAATTAAGCAGTATTTAAGGCTTCTAGGACACTCTCACAGGCAGCACAGATTTTATGCACGTTAGTTTTTGTTTACCCGCTGTAAATGACAGATTAGCATTTAAATGCTTTTGTCGCAGTTATATCTGTTTTGGATGTCAAACCAAACAAGCCATTATGTCTCCCTCAAAATAACACTTGCTGTTGTTCAAAATGATTTCCTGCCATTTCCCCACTCTACAGGAGTGGCTGAGCACGGAACGTTTCACAGTACATATTCAATTCCAAAGTTCTTCTGAAATCTATCATTCATTGCAAATTAAGTCTAGCACGCACTGAGAAAGCAGTTGTATTCACTGAGGAGCCACAGAAGCATACTCTGAGTAGCAGGGATTTGTCTGTATAGGTTTCCCTATTTTTCCTCTTTTTTTTTTTCTCATTTCCTTTATATCCTATCTCCTGATGCTTCATATTTTCCTTTTTTTCTTCAGTGTATTGTCCTCCATTGGCACAGTTTCTTGTCTTTGTTCCAGTGCAAGTCATCTTCTCTTTGTCTTTCTCCAAGAGTTTCCATACTCCTTTGGTTTTTCCTCCCAGACATATACTGAATTTATTCTTTACATAACTTGTCATTTATATCTCATACCCTGTCTCTTGTCTAATTTATTTTCTCCCTGTCTCTATATCATGTCTATCAGATCAGTAGATAGTCAGGGTTTATCCAGCTTTCTGGTTTCTAGACTTTCCCCTAGGAAAGCAGAGGAAGGATTGGGTTAAATGTTTGAGGGTGACAGGAGCCCTCAGAAGGATCCCTATGTGACCTGTCCCCATCATGAAAGCACATGAACAGTCTGACCTTACTGGCTATCTTTATATGCAGGAGATTATCTCAAACATTTCTCTGCATATCTTGTACTCAGAAGAGGTAATTCTTGATCATTTTAACTTTTGCATGAAGGAAGTTGCTGTCTAGTCATGCAGCCATTCCTCTGGCAACATCATACAATTTTAAAACAACTACATGACATTTTTAATCAGTTCACAGTACTTTACATCAAACTTCCAGTAGGAATTTGAGAAATACTTGCTTAAAAAGAGCATGTGCTGGAGATGTGCACCTAAAATTGGGAACGGGAGCACTGTGAGGAAGCCTGCAGCACCTCTTCACAAGAACCTGTGTAAGATCTGTATGCAGTTCTGGTTCCTGTGAGTGTGTTGATCCCCTGAATTTATGTGAGTTTGAAGGAATTGTATAAATATCTAAGGGACATCATAGTTGAAACTCACCCAGCTGTGTTCAAGACCAGGTTGGATGAGGCTTTGAACAGCCTGGTTTAGTGGAAGGAGTTCCTCCCCATGGCAGGGGGGTTGGATTTAGATGGTCTCTAAAGTCTCTTCCAACCAAACCATTCTATGATTCTATGATTGATTTTGACACCAAGGAAGAAAGGAAGGTAGTGCTGTGCATTTTTCATGATGTTTAATTGTCTTCAGAAAGGTCTTTCAGAGCCAGACTGACTCAGAAAAAGACTTTATAAATGCACAGTATTAGATTTTATTAGATAAAAACACCTGGTATTATTAGGTAGATAAGAGATTCAAATACCATCCTAAACCCATTTTTAAATGCAGTTGCCCTCCTTCCTTGGTACCTGCTATTCACACAAAGCCCCAATCTCTCAAGAACGGGCTTGCTGAGCTGTTTCAGGCCTTTTCCAATCTCACCCAGGTTTGCCTTCACAAGCAGGCTGCTGTAGCTGGGGAGCACACAGTGGGTGTCAATGCATCGTGTCTCACTCTGCATCCCCCAGCTGGAGGCTGTGCCCTGTGCAGTGGGATCAGCATCACCACTGGCTGTCCCTGTGCCTGTGCCTGTCGCTCCCCTCGGAGCGAGGGGATGCTGCAGCACACCCAAACGAGCTAGTGCCGGTGCGTGGGCAGGAGGGAGCATGCCTCACATGAAAGAGTAATGACAACGCCAACCCAGTTGTGGCACAACGCATTAGACACTCTGCCGTGACAGCCTGAAAGTGTTCCTGATGACTGCGGCTTCCCTCTGAGGGAGCGGCGGGTGCACACGTCCTCCAGACGCGGGGTTTCCCCACTCCCTCTCTGTCCCTTCTCTCACCGAGGACGAGCGTATTCTCGCTGAAATCTGTCATCCCTTTTGGAGAGAGACATTTTAAATCCCGCTGGTGAGACGGAGAGTGAGCAGATCCAGCTGATCCCACTCTGGCAGCTAGTAACAGCCCACCCAGCAGCTGTGAATGTGCACTAGTCCAAAAAACAAGCCCAGAAAAGAGCTCTGCTTTGGGAAAGAGTAGCAATAAGATGATAGGCTTCCAAAAACGCTGGCCTTTTGCCCTATTTTAAAATACTTTAAGCTGCCTAAGTGCTATATAATAATAAAATATATGTAAAAACATGCTCTGAGCTGACAGCCTATGTGTACATCTTCAGCAAGAAATTTAAGTTGCCTTTTGGCTTTGAAGAAGCAGTGATAGGTTCTTCCTCGTAAGCAGATGTATTACTGTCTCCTTCATATGTAAATAAATTTGTGCTATGACAGGTCACAATCTGAAGTAATTAGACTTGAAAATATTTTACATTAGAAGCTTTGGGGATAAAAACATCCCAATCAGCTGAGAAGAAATCTTAGCTAAAATAAGAGGAAAATAGCATCATTTCTTCCATGTTGCCAGCTCTTGCCCGAGCTCACAATCCTTGTATTTTTGTGATGCTTAAAGAACTGCAGAGTCTTCAAAGGTTGTAATGCAGTGATTTATGCAGCCTGTCAGGTATATATAATCAGAGATTAGAAAAATCCTGGCAAAATATTCAATACCTTTTTCTTGTCAGGGAGGCAGTATGAAAATAATGCACATCCATATGAATACCTATATATAGACATATGTATTTAATGTATAAATCCATATATAATATTTTAAATATTGATAAATTTAGAGTGTATGAATATTTAATCTAGGAATGAATTTACATCTGCATTGAGGAAATAACATATTTAACACGAATGCAGGTAGAAATACTCATTTCAGCTTTGAGATTGAAGTAGCAAACCAAGAATATTTATTTTAGGGGCAAAAAAGGGAAGTTTCCTGCCTAGGAGGCCTAGAATACTGACACTTAAGCAAATACCTGGCCCAGGAAGTCCTTAAACTTATAGAAGCTCTCCAGTTTGTCCTGGGGAGTCTTTGGGTGCCTTCCTGGGGGGCTCAGTATGGGCAAAGGGGCTGCACCAATATTACCCCTGGATTTTTGCTTAGTTAGGGAGTTTCCTTGATAACATGATTTACATTGTGTTATAACCCCAATGATTTAATTAAATATCCACTGTTTGCAGCACTGTCACAGAGAAGCCTGAATACTGTCAGCCAGCTGTGTGTGCCTTCTCCTCTGCCTGCCATTCGGGAAGTGCCCAGCTCCCATGACAGTGGAGGGGTCTGGGTCCTGAATCCCAGCACTGACAGTCACCCTGTTGGGGCAAGAAACACATATTTCAGTATCTAGCTGAAGGCACTTTTTTGCCATCCAGCCTCATTCTGGTTTTCTTTACAGTGGACTTCAGAGACTTTCTCGATGGGGTAAAGCTCCCTCTTCACCACTAGTAAACTGGGATGTTACAGCAAAGTTTACAAGTTTTTAAAATAATCCACACAGAAAGAGATTTCAGAGTTTACAACCAGCCTGGTAAATAATGCAGTACTAGTGAAAGATATGTTTTAAGACAGTAATTGCATAATGCCCTTAAAACAATGCAATTTTCAGTATTTCTAAGTGCCACGTACTCCTTTAGCCATAACTGAAGGATCTCCCCAGTAAATATTAACTCAGTTCTCTTGCTACACTAGAGCTCTGTCAAGTATTCTCTCTGTCTCCCTCAGCCACCTTCCAGCCTGCTTTACAAACGTGCTCTTACTCTCTTTCTGTGCCACTGATGACTGCAATCCAACTTGGAAGAATACTTTGTACTGAAACAAGTATTCGCATATACACTTACAAAAGGTCTACAACCAAAGTATATCTTTTAAACCTAATCAAACCAAATACATATATGTGCTTAAAATTAATTTCCCAATTTCTTCTCAAAGTATATCTGACTCTTTTAAGATAACTCTATAAGTGGGCTTTCTGCAGATTTATGAGAACCATTTAAAAGCAGAGTCAAAACAGGCAATGTAAAAATAATGGTCTGTACTAGGGTATTGTTGAGAAATTTATTTGTAATAAAAGTTTGAATTGCAACAGGCAGCTAGTCATGATTTTGTCACTGTTTGAGGTTCATGACAACAAGGACATAAGGTCATTAGATTTACTTGAGCTTCGTTTAGATGTATTTTGAGGCAGGCATGGAAGCAATTAGAGTTGCAAAATAGGTGAGCTATCACATTCCTGTATTTTGCCCAGCTGCAGTCACATGGTGACTGATTCTGGCTAGCTTAGGTCAGAGGAGTGAAGGACATTCCTTCCTCACCTGCAGCCCCAGGCTGGGAGAACACACCAGAAAAGCCCAAAGGACTGACAGCTTTGCCTGCATGTCAGGAGCTGGACCAAAAGTGGGGATTTTTACCCATTATTTTTACTCCATGGCCCAAAGGACATTTGTGGGATCACCTCACAGCCACAGTGGCAGCTCATGGAGGCTGAATATTTTTGCCTTCCTCCAGCCATCTCTAAGCATTGGTATTAAAAAGTTTGAAAGTCCCTCTCTTCCAGGCTTGTCCAGATAGAGCTAGAAAATATGGACCTGACTCAGGAAAGCATTTCAAGTAGTGTAGCATCTTCTGATGCCACCTCATCAGATATTTGACCAAATGCAGGCTTATATTTTTGACCAATCTCCTTCCTACCATGAGAGGTATATGCAGCATATGCATATATTCAGTTTCAGAGAACTGAAAGATTTAAGTAATAGATGAGAAAAAGCATAGGCAAAGAAATTAATTGATAATTTTTCTATTATATTATTATTTGTATTCGCTCGAATTCTTTACAGTTAGCCATATTAAACATTAATAATTAAAACTTTACAGTGACTCAAGTGCTGTAGTAACATCAGACTTAGCCAAAACATTTGAAATGGGAAATGCAAGATATCAGAGCTCCTTCAGATTTTGTTTTTAATAGTTTTAAACAGTGTTACAGTAGAAATGTATTAAAAATGGTTATTCATCTTTTAAAAACATCTTTCAGATTCAATGGAAATGAGAAATTCTGTAAATTCTGTAAAAAGTAAAAATTACTGAAATGTGAAGAAATTCTGCAAAAACTGATGGAAAGCTTGGAAATTGCATAGTATGGCAGAAGATAATGAAAATAGAAGAAATAGATTAACCTGCTTCCTCCAGTTTTAAGTAACATCAGTCTCCAAATTTTCTTAATAGTCTAGGGAAGTTACCAAAATTCTTTCAGTATCACATTTATGTTTCTGTGGTCTCACTGCCCTTTCCGAGTAAAAAAATCCCACCTGCTATCTAAAAATCAATGGCTGGTTTTGGATGACCCTTTAAAGTCAAGTTCAATGGTTCTGTATTTTTAACTGGAGAGACAGCTCAATATTTATGACCTTTTAAATTCTGTTTTTTTTAAATAAAC
Source organism: Polioptila caerulea (assembly GCA_013397295.1). Classification (NCBI taxonomy): domain Eukaryota; kingdom Metazoa; phylum Chordata; class Aves; order Passeriformes; family Certhiidae; genus Polioptila; species Polioptila caerulea. The sequence goes on from VYXF01001414.1 coordinate 49,073, forward strand.
ACTTCCTATGGTCCCAGGAGATGAGAGACATCAGGGAAGAAAAGAAAATCCAATTAATACAGAAGTGTGTAAAGGGTAAAGGAAAAAAAAAAAAAGACAGTGTCCTTCCCACTTTCATCTCATGCTCCTCTTTTAAAAAGGCAGGATCCTATCTTTTCCAAAATTTGAAGGAGGTGTACTCCCTTCAAGCTTAACATATAGGAGCACTCACGGTCAGTGAGGCTGTAAAGTTTGCATCAGCAAGACAGTGTATGCATCAGATCCATAATGCACATTGCATAGGCTTGAAGCTGCATTCGATACAGGTTTGTCTGAAGCTCTTCTCTCTGGGTGGAAGTTCAGCCCTGCAGGAGTTGTGGGGCTTGCTGGAACCATGTGGGAGGTGAGACATGAGCCCATCCCTTCGGTTAGCCCAACACGTGGCACATCCAGGCCAGCTGTGCCATGTGCACCACACAGCCCCTGATGGCTTCAGACAGAGGGGAATACCTGGCACTGGATCCAGTGGGTTCTTCCCAGACAGCTCCAATGACATGGGTTGGGTTTCCCAGCATGAGGGAAATAGAACTGTTATGTGCATCTCTGCAGGCACGCATTGAGCTCGGTGCAATGCTGGTGCAGGGGCTTGTGTCAGTGAGCACCATTCCCCATCTCCCACTCAGACCCTCACGTTAAGAAACTCTGCAAGCATGCCACAAAATCTGGCCAAAAACTTCCTCAAGTCTTAGGAAAACACTCCCCTTGACTCTGGTGGAATCTGAATCAAACCTGTGATTTCCTATGAGCTTATGTTGGCATTATATTTTATTTTCTCTAATCATCAAGAAGGAATATGACTGAATCAGCAATGAAGCTCTACTCTTGGCAACTACTGTATTTCTCCAAATATAATATGATTGATAGTTTTCTAAGTGCACATAAAGAACTTAATTTTCATTCTAAAAACTTTCCAAGGTATTCTTGCAATACATCATGAGAGGCAAGAATATTTCAGGTCAGTCACTTTGCCTTGTCTTAGTGTAAACAGTAATATCAGATGCTATAAAAGAAAGACACAGTTAGTTATGATAGATGGATAAATAAAGTCCTGATTCCCATGTAGGTAGTTAAAAAAAAAAAAAAGAAAGAAAGAAAAAAGGTGTAGACCTAGCTTTCCAGCTAGATAGGGGACAATAGCAGGGCTAATTACTATGATTATGTTGTTGGCATAATTGCTGCAAATGCAAATGACCACTGAGATGTATAATTGGCCTCTTGATAATTCAGCTATTATTACTGTATATGAAATTGCATCCATTACATAAAATTACACATAAGTTTCTCATATTTGAGCTTTTAATCCTGCACATGCTCTCAGCTAATATTTCATAGAATCACAGAATCATAAAATGGTTTGGGTTGGAAGGGACCTTAAAGATCATCTAGTTCTACCCCTCATGCCATCACCAGGAATATCTTTCACTAGACCAAAGATTGTTGCTCAAAGATCCATTGAACCTGACCCTGAAGAATTCCTCTGTGTGAAGAGTCCAAGATTTTTACTTAAATCCCTTTAACTTTACCTTCAAATGATTGGCTCTGTTTGCTGAGGCGATGCTTTTGAAACCCTTGAATTTTAATGTGTAGTGCCAAGCTGGAGTGGCAGACTGTACTTGCCTGCCTACTTTGCACTTAGTTATGGAAGCACTAGTTTCCTCTGGGCACTGAACTGCTTTTCACCACAAAACCGCTTTTAAGAGTATGTTTGTAACCCACACACATATCCAGGGAGCTCCTTCACATTGCACTTTCAAGGAATGAACCAAAGAATCTGGAGACTCATCAGGGGGGATAATCCAGAAGCTGTGCTCCATACAAAGTTGCCACATCTTCCCAGTTGTTTGAAAACCTTATGTTTGTTTCTTTTTCAATGTGAAAAAGAAACGAGTGATAGAAAGCTGATAACAAGTTAGAACCTCTGCTGTAATTTTTATGTGATATTCTAGCTGTCATGTTTGCGGGAAGAAAATTAAATGCATGGCCCAAATGCACAGAAGTCAGAAAGCTAATCCATTTTCTTTAAACCATGTCATTGTTTTCTTTTTAAATCCATTTTAGGTTTTCTGAAAGGGCTTATGGTCAACTTGCAAGTTGATGTAATGGACTGGAAAAAAAAAGTCTGTTCTATACCCAGATACGGGCAGAAATAATGATACCGATGATACCAGACAAGTTTAAGTTCTGATATGAGTCTTGCATCCCATATTCTGGGTGGTGCTTGTCTGCTCATTTAGATAGGCTTCATTTTCTACTGAAATAGGCTCGACCATGGAATTACAACCATTAACATCTGGACAGTTCTTACCCCAGTGGGTTCCAGGCTTCTTCTGAGTAACCCCGAGGATAGGAAAAGTCCTTGGGGAAAAGTGGATCACTGTACAGCTTCTGAGACAGGATCTGAGGGATATCATTTCAGGTTTCATGTGGGAATAATGGCAAGTGTACACAGAAAGAACCGAAACAAATATTACCTGATATCCACTGAGTTTCTTTGAGTAATTTTTCTCTGGTTAGTCATTTTAGAAGAACTTTGAGACATTTGGGAACTTGGTTTTCTTTCCAGTGTTCACCTCACATTTCCTTTTCTCCAGACTGAAGCAACCTTTGGTGGGCTGAGATAATTGCTTACTTCCTTCTTTGCCATGTCAATGTGATGATAGGACAGGACTAGCCTAAATGCCCTTAGCTTGCTTGTTTATTGTGAACCCTACAGCTCAGGTTCCAGTGGCAGCACGGTGGCTCATGTTTCACAGTGCACAAGACTGACACAGACCTGAGAAACCTGGTTCTTGGAGAAAGGCAAGTCTCCCTGCTCTTGCTTCTGCTGACCAAAGAAGTCTTCAGGACTGAAAAGTTACGGCCTCTTAGATCTGTGGGACCATGGAGGGACCTCATAACCATTCCAGATGCTGGCTTTTTGAGAAGTGATTCCCTCCTCCTGTCATTCAACCTGATATGTCCTACTTCTACCAATTTTATGTCCATTTTCTTCTTTGGAACAGAAGCATTCAGAAGTGCCACACTGGGAGATCCGTTTTCTTCTTTCTATTTCACTAAATGCATCTTACTAGGAATTTACAAACATGGAGAAAGAGATTTGCATTTACATCAAGATAGTTTTACCTGACATCCCTCTGATAAGGCAGTCCCACAGGGCCTGGGAACAGATAGACAGGAATCCTTAATGCTGCCATAGTGGCAGAAAGCAATGAGAATTAAACTTTTTTTGTTCGCATTGTGATCTTGTTGAACTGAACTTTTTCTAGGCATTGTTTCTCCTTTCAGTGATTTCCAAGCTTGGAAAAACCATTTCAGATATAAACCACTTAAAGCTTATTATTGTTCTGAAAAGTAATTGAAGTCTTTGAAGAATAATTTTGTATAATATTAGCTCAGAATGATTTGCATGACAAAAAAATACTTTTACACACTAAGTTGTTTGTAGAAAAGCCACAGTTGAAAAAAGAACCTGATTAGTGCCATTGAATTAAATAGTAGGAACCTGCTTTTACTTCTCCCCTTTTTTTTTTTTTCAATAATAAGCTCCAGTTGATGGCAATATTTTTTAATTAAAATGTAAATATTCCCCGCCTGATCCTATTTAGAGTATTAGAATAACAAGATACAACAAGCCTAAAACTGCTAACATAGTGGAAAACAAATTAATGAATGAAGTATAAATGCAAAAATTTCACTTTTGGAGGTGTTATTGTCATGGTCAAAGACATAATTGAAAAAGCCACTGCCTCAGAGATATGCTATATGAATGACATGTAGGAAGATATATTAGGAGTCTTCTTATAGGTAATGTTATTATATCATACCTTTTGGCTATATCTGTCTGACTGCAGCACCACTGCAGCTGAAAGGGAACTTTGGAGGGCACATAAATGCAATATTGCACTAAAGTACAATAACAACCAGAAAAGTGTATTTTTAACCTAGTTTACTGCTTAAGGGAACAAAAAAAACCCCATAGATAACCTTTTGTACCTTAGATTTGTGTCAGACTAAAATGGGTTAAAGCAAACTCAGGCTATCTTTAAATTAACCAGATTAGGAACAAGCATGTCAGTGGTCAGATTCTCAGTACTCCTGTTTCTTCAAGGTTCTTGAATGGATTTTGTGCACAGTGCCAGGACCAGAGGTAATGGGCACACACTGAAATGCAGGAAACACTTTTTCACTCTGTAGGTGGCCAAGAGCTGGCACAGTTTGACCCGGGATGTTGTGGAGTCTCCTTCCTTGGAGGTACTCAAAATCCATCTGGACATGTTCCTGGACAAGTGGCCCTGCTTGAGTATTTGGGTTGCACCAGATCATCTCCAGGGGTTCTTTCTCACCTCAGCCATTCTGTGTTTCTGTGCTTTGCACCCTCAGAATTTTTGCGCTATTCTGTAAAAGCCAGTTTGGGTTTGTCCCCATGGATCTTGGTCTGTAGAGTGAGGACTAAAGGGACAACACATCTCTGTGTTTGCTCACTCTGTCAGATGACAGGAAGAAAAGACAGTGGGCTCTTGGGCTTCTTTCTTGCTTCTTTTCTGATAGTTCATGAGATTGGAAAGGATTTTCCCATGAAACAGAGCCATCATATCCAAAACCCCACTGAGCCTAATAAAGCCCTTTAAAATCACTGGCTCCAGGAGGCTTCAGATCCAGCTTACAGGAGAGGCAAATGATCTGTGGGGTTAAGACAGCATTTTCAACATCAAGGGTGGAGCTCCCATTAGAGGGGGAGAAGGGATGGAATTACCATCTGTATAGTTGATTTTCCCTTTTGATGAAAGGTCTCTTTGGTTTGAATATTCCTGTATTTGTCTTGGAGGTATCCTCTTGCAGTTCCTCACTTTCTGGCCAGCCAATTAGAGTCCTAAGGAGGAGACACAGCCCACATCTCAAATGACTCTTTCTTCTCCCATTGTCAGTGTAGGCTTCTTCCAGTGATCATTGTTTGCTTCTGCTGAGTGGGTTTTTATTTTATTTTTCTCCCTCCTTGATGTTGTGAGTAGTCTCACAGTCAGGGACAAGCTGGAATGACTGCCAATAGTGTAAAAAACTCCTCCAGAGATAATGAGACACCAGAAATATGAAAGGCCTGTAATGAAGCTTCCCAAGCACCAGCCAGATGGGAATTTTGAATTATCTGACCTAGGAGAGAGTGGGAGATCATGATTAATAGTACCTTTCTTCATTGAAACAGATATACATGTGCTCTGAAGTGAAAGAAGACACATCAAGCAATCTTCCCTACTTTGATCCCTGTGTAGGAAGGAGAATCTGCCAGTTTGGTTTGGCTCCGCAGTCTTGCAATACTCCAGTGATTTTTATTCCCCTGTTTTTTCATTCAGATGGGCTGCTATTCAGGGCATAGAGGTTGTTCAGGACAGAGGTAGAGCCGCAGATGGGAACCTGTTGCAGTCCAGACTCTGCTGGTAGTGCTTTTGTTGCTCTAGCCAGCTGTGTTGCTGAGTCCCATTGCATCAAAGCATGCTGTGTTCAAAGCTGAGAGGAGTCTGCCTGTGGTCTTTCCCTGCACAGAGACTAGCTACAGTTAGGGATGAACTACTTCACATTTTCAGATGAGTGACTCTGTGCTTGAATATACAGACAGTTTAAAATATGTAACAGATCCAACTTAGGGAGATACATGAATTATATGATGTTATTTCAGCGCTATAAACTACTCCTTTCACTGTTAAATACATTAACTTTTCAGCTAACTTTTTCAGTTTCTGGACACTACTTCATTGTCAGAGAGCACTTCTAAGGACCAACCTCCCTTTCATGGTGTTTTAAAGTGTGTAAGAATAAATACTTGGAGCTTAGGAATAGCAAGTTCAATTTATGGAGTAAAATTACAATAAAATCTTGGAATAATTTGTCATTTTTCTTTCAGATAAATGTTGTGTAATCTCATCTTTTTTGCTGGTTCTCCAAGAGTAAATTTTGTTTTGTCTAAGATTCTCTCAATGCAAACTGGCAGAATATATCAGGTCTCCCTTTCTGTTATAGTTCCAACTAGTGCTCACTATGTAGAAAACCTCCCTTTAAAGTTAATGGCATTTTTCAAGCATGATAAGGCCTTTAATTCCATTTTCAGTCCAGCTATTTAAACCACTTTTTGTCTGACTGCTGACAAATATGTCTGGCTTGGTTCTGTAGAAAAGCAGAAGTGTTCTGAAATGGTGCTGTTTGGGATGCATAGAAGTCAGCCACGCTGCACAGGAACCTCAGTGTAAACCATTTTAACGTCCCACCCTTTCAGGTTTTTTTCTGCAACACCCACGCATTTTGCACAGATGGAGAGATATGACAGATCATGGAATTAAGAAACCAAAAGCTTTTTTTGCTAAATTTTTAATCCACTCCTCCCACACATTCATAGTTCCTTGATTTACAGTTTAATTCAAAATGAATGAACTACCAGTCTTTACTAGCAACGGTCTGTTCATAGCATGCACTAGCTACTAGCCACATGTCTGACCCCCTAATATTTATTTTATTATTCCCTAAACAGGCAGGTTTACAGCAAACAGTAATCTGTTATCAGCAGACCATCATAGCTTTCAGACATTATTCTAGAGCTAGGCTTTGGGCAGCAACATTCACTTTTCTTTAAATCACCGATAGCACCATCTTTACTTGAAATAATCACTGTTTCCTAATAAACAAGAAGAAATGCTTTCTAAGAGAATGTCTTTGCTCATTTTCTGAAATTTCTGCTGAATGAATAGGATAAAACAGACTAAAATAGAATTAAAACACCATATGGACAGCTGTTTATAAGTGATAGATAATTATACCTCGCATCTCCTTTCTCCCTATATCTGCCTTGCTCTACACGGGAAGGGGACTTAGAAACATCTCTAGCTACTTCTCATAAATTAAGTTAATGTCAATCATTTCTTGCAAATGGTAACATACAGACTAAACAGAACTTTTTAATCATAGATGAAGTAGGAGAGCAAGGAGTATTCAGAGGACAAATAAGTAACAATAGTCATGCTTTCAACAAAAAGAAACTCAAGCAAACAAACACAAAAAAAGCAGAATTTCCTGTCACCTCCTTTTAAGTCCTTTAGTGATTTACATAAGATGCTCTTGGGCTTTTAGTGTTACCTGCTGTTTCTCTCCTCTGCACAAGCTGTGGGGGTTTCCACCAGCAGGATCTGGGGAGGAAGGGCCTGGCCAAGTATTTCAGTGGTCTCTCACTCACCTTTGAGTGCTTTGGATGCATCCATTCTGCAGAGCAAAGCAGAAGTATCTGGCTGCTTGGGTTTTCTTCTGTTCATATTTTTTAATGGCAGGGACATGAAAAACATATACTTGAGATACTGAGATATATACTCTTCTGTTGGGGATGCTTCTTATTTTCTGGCATACAAGATAACAGGCAGACTCTCACACACCTTTAATTTCCGTAATGATTCGCAACTTTTTTTCTGAGCCCAGTTGCAGTTGTGTAAGTTCACAGTAAGGGCTTTGAACTAGAACTATTTCTACTTCTCATTTATACAGATATACCTAGTATTAAAAAAAATTAGTCAAGAAGTTTTTCTATTTTGCAATTTTTAAACTTAAAGGCAAGATCATTCTTCTTTGTAGAAATCCTTGTAAGAAAATCCCGGGAGAATTTCAGAGCATATGCTGTTCTCATCAGTGATCCTAAAGGGTACATTGCTGCCCAGGGAGTAAGAACTTCAGTCATACAAGATCATGGATCAGTTGAATATGTCATACAGATCTTTATTTCTCTGGGTTTTTTTCTGGTGGAAACTTTCCTGGTGTTCCTTGCTGCTGAACTTTAGGTGACACTTCAGCTAGTTCCTTGAAAAGGCTTGTCTAGACTTTTGTTCCATCACGGTGACATGAACCCTGATCCTTCACAACATATCTTGGCCCTTTTTCCTTAAGTTGGCTTAGCTAAGATAGTATGTGGCACAGGAATTTAACAAGCATGAGATGGATGCTGACAAGCAGGGCAGGATGTGGCAGTGACATCAAGAGAATAAGGATTTAGAGGTGCCAGCCTGAAAGTACAGTACTAATGTATGTTTAATCCAAGCAGGCTGCTCTTTTATTAGTAATTCTCTGAATTTCCACAGGACACCTGATATCTCCTTGTCCAAGTCATTGTGGTGAATGTGACTGCACAGCTAAGAGGTATTAGATAAATTATCAGCAAGTAAAGTAGCTTGGTTGCATTTAATCTGTACAGAAATTAGAAACCTATTTTGAGAACAGTTTCCGTGCTGCAGCATGGAATATTAGCAAGACAAATTGAGCAAAGTGCCACTTTATCATCCAGGTAGGTGTAATCCCCTAGTTTTGCATCTACCATAGCAGAGGGCTACCCCACTTTATGTGTCTACCCCCTGTGAGGCCAAGGAGTGGCAGAAGGATTTAGTGCTCCTGGTTTATCTCCTGACAGCAGTAACACTGTCACAAGGGTCAGCCAGGCTTTTCAATTAAGAAATAACAAGAAGTGTCTAAACTTTTATCCTTTTCAATTTGTTTGAGCATTGTAGAACTGTCTCCACACTAGGAATTAATCATTAAATAGAGCAAGGCAGAGGGAATGATGGTCCTCTGTATAAGGCTTGGCTGCAGGACTGTCCTCAGGGCTCCCTGTGCTGCAGGAGAGGTCCAGGTCCAGCATGGCCCCTTTGGGAAAGGGAATCCTCAAACTCTTGGTGTCTGCACAGCCCCATAAGACTAAAGACTATCACTGTAGCTTTGACCTCTTCAGGGTCAGAGTCAAATATTAAGCGTATCTGCCTTCCATTTGATGCGGTTTCGGTTATGAATTCACCTTCCCTTCAAGCCCAGAAAATCAGCTTACACAATCTCCCACATATTAGCTGAGTTTTCATATCTTCATCTTCCCTTTGTGTTTGCCAAGGCTAATGTTGTTCCTTGTCAGGAAGTTTTATCTGGCTCCTACTCTAAATTACCTTTCTTAGCAGCATGCCATGATTTCTAGTGTCACTCTGAGAAAATTCATCTCCAGAGTCATATATTTATAAAGTACTACAGAGTTCCCCACTCAGCCTGCTTTTAGCCAGCTACATGTTTAACTCCTCTGGTCTTTCCTTGTGAGTCAGCGCTTTCCACCCTTCTCTTCAAATGCCTCTCTGAGTGTTTCTGACAGTGAGCAAAGCCCAGTGCCACCTTGCTGGGACAGCCATGCGAGGTAGTTACATAAAGGGAACACCACAGGGAGCACCAGGCCACCTCCCTTTCCCCTACTGCGAATGCTAGGTACCCTTAAACACAGTTTTGCTGCAATTTTGCATTGCAAAATCATGTCTTAGCTACCGCCTATGGCATTTGCAGGCCCATTGCCATTGCCCTTGCCCTTCCTGACTTTCCCTCCTACTGGGTCTCAGGGGCTTTCTCAAGAAAGAAATCCTGCCAGTGTAGCTGAGGAGAACACAGAGCCCAGCACAGCCCCCACAGGGCTTCATAGGGGACTGAATCCTTCTGATGGCAGAGATGATGCATAACACCCACCACTCAGCCCAGTGCACAGCACAGCTGCATCCAGCTACTCCAGCATAATTTCCCCTGGGAACTGATTTTCTGGAATAAAAGTGACTTGATCTGAGAGTGAAGAAATCCTTTTTATCCCAGACTGAAACGGCTGCACAAGAGACATGTCCTCACAATTTTACCAATGCAGTTGTTCTGTACAGATGTGTGGGCAGCTTTTCACATGCAGACAATCCATAAAGTACATTCCTGTTCCTGAAGGGCTCTGCATTTTCCCTGAGTAAATCATAATTCACTGTCAGTCTGTTCATGTTCCTAAGTGTTATAGACCCCTTTATGTTACTTTATTATCAACACTTGGCTACTCAACTCATCTCTGTTTTGCATTGTGTGGAAACTTCATTGCTGAAAGTATTTCCTTCCCCTACTGGAGTTACTTAGCAATAACCATGCCTTGCTCTGATTCCTGTGAGCCTCTGTAGACACATTCTCACTGCTGCATTGTCATTCATCATCACCTCCTGTTTATGTTTTCAGACAGTTTTCAATCCTCATAATAATGTTTATATCCATGGTAATTTGTATTAACTAGAAAATTAAGATTTGTTTTGAGAGACTCCAAAATGCCTCACTAAAATTCAAATAGCATATGCCATGCTTCATTCATTACTTTTATTAATCTACCTGATAAAATAATAAAGCCTGCATTAGACTTTCTTTTCATTATAGCATACTCTATCTTTCTAAAGGTTGCTTCATCCTCTAAACACAGATTTCTTTTTCCTTGTAAAATTACTTCTATTACTGTACAATCAGTTGATCTAATCTTAAGTAGCATAAGGAGTCATTTCTCAGGTAACGCTTGCTTCAACCAGTGTAATCCAGTTTAATCCCAGCTGACAGGCTCTGTGCTTTAAAGGAGTCTGCTGCAGTGTTCAGCCTCAGATGCAGGTGTTCTCCATGTGTAAGATGGGAGGGACTGTCTAAAATTGGCACCCCTGACAAACCAGACTGCCTTAACCATTAAATTTTTTAAGGACTCTCAATTACTTGTTGCCATTAGGGCAAATGAAATGCTGAGAGGAAGTCTGTGATACTGCCTCAGAGTCAGCCTTCTGTGCAGTCAAACATCCACTGATCCCTGATCTGTAGGGAAAAGCTACAATGCTCTTTCTACATTAACACAGTTACACTGAAAATATGGGAAAAGTGGGGTTTAATTCCATTTTCCTGTAGAAAATGTTTTTCTTCAAGCAGTACACTGATACTGACTTGTTTGTACTTCTTAACTATTCTGGGAATTGAAGTTATTTTCAAAAAAAAACAAGGCAGAATGAAGCAGAAATCTTGAGACTCTGGTATCTGACTCCTATATGAAGCACTAAGTAAAAGAATTTGTTGTCTCATAGTTAGAGGTCCACTGTAAAGGAATTTTTTCTAAAATAGAGATTAAATTCCCTTTGGAAATATCATCTCTACCTATAGAGAAGCCTCAACAACTAGGTGCTTGCTCTTCAGAGGACTAATATTATGTGAAATGGACTGACATAATTTTTCCCCAGCTCCAGCTCCTTCAGCTGCTTGGGTCTCATAGACCTGGAACCCATTTACTAGGAAAAATATGGGGAAACTCAAGTCATACAGTTTCTTTCTAGATAAGACAGACTGACTTGGCTGCACCACTATTAACAGCATGATTGAAAATATTCTGAGCTGGTAAAGTCCATAAACAGTGCATTGGAAACTAGAGTCAAAATTTAGATTTTTGGTTATTTTCTTGTACAGGTGGTGAACACAAAGTTGTGTCATTGGGTAGGAGAAAGAATATAAAATTGTTGGGTTTTTTTAAAGTCATTTTCTAGACATACCAATTTCAGCTTTTTACAGCCTGACAACTAACTTCCAGCCTTCCCTCATTTTTTGACCATTCTTTCTGAGTGATCTACCCTCAGACTTGTGCTCAGTAGTGAAGTACTTGGCATGAAGTGGATATTAATGGATACCAAACTATTGTAGGAGCCTTTAAGATTAATAATTTCCTAAAACTCAAACTAGGCATGATTGAGAGCCTTACAGTAGATACGAGAATATATAATAGTCATTCACTGTCGTGAATACAATTTCAATTGCTTTGCAGAAAAATAGGAGTGAAAATCACTCAAGAGACTTTTGAAGGAATCTGTGTATCTAATTAATTATTCATGGTGTGCTATGAAAAATTGATTGGATTGTGCCACGATTGCCATGTTGATCAGGTGTTTGAGTGACATTGTGGGTAGTGCTGGTTTTTATCATGTTGCTCTGCCATTCTGATGATGCACAGAAATTTGCAGGAGGAATAATTGCCTTTTCAGGGCAGCTTACTTGGAAGAAGGTGTTTTATGGCTGTAGCCACTACCTAACACAGCACCCAGAATTGAAAGGTCATCATTCATAATAACAGCATAGTATGGTAAACATGTGCTTCTGGCATCATTGCCATAAGGATGCCCTAGCACTGGGAAACATAAGTATTGCTGAATTGGGTACAGGTACCTGAGACAGGTACCAGGCACAAGAACACTCTGAATAATGAAAATCAACCTGCTTATCTTTGCTGGGAGGGTTCTAGTGACTTACTCATACATACAAAGTACCTTTTTTTTTTTTTAGTGAATCACAGTAATGTATTATATAATTAAAATCATTCAAGAAATGCATTCATTCTCGTTTTCTACACAGGAGAAATTTATGTCAGTACTTTCAAGTGTGGGAATCTTCATTAAAGAATTAACTCTGGGTGTATTATCCTGGTTTAAATACACCTAACAGAACCTCCACTCCAATACCAAAATAGATAAACTTTACAAAGAGAAGATGAAGCAGTGCAGGCTATTGAATCATCTGCAGTGGAAGAGAAGCACACTGTGCAAGAGAATAAAAGGACAGATTTTTGGTGTGGTACCAGTAAAAGTTGTCAGTAATTGAGTTTTTTGACCTCTCTGTCCTAGAACATCTTTCTCATGGAAGTATCAACATCTTAGCATTCTATAGGTTATTTCAATCTGTTTCCATTAAATGTGTACAAGAAAGCAGTGAAAAAGCAGAGTTTGAGTGTAATGCCTGAAGCTAGTTTGGTTCTCTTAAATGGACTGACAGTTTTTCTGTGGAAAGGAAAAGATTTCAAATTAATCAAAGGAATTGAAAATTAGTTTGAAACCTCTTTGGTTTTTTCTTCCTTTTCTTACTCTTTTTCTGTTTGGTTTTTTGTTTCTTTTGTTTATGAAGCTCCCATTCCAATCTAAGATGACATTTCCAATCCTTGGATTAGAAGCAAATGAGAGGAAATAGGTGTGCGTAGGCTTTTTCCCTAGCTGTAGGATAAAAGCCACTGGCCACCTTGCCTGGCTGGTGTGCGTATGCGTCAGCAAGGGCATCACATGCTGGGGCTGTTTCACAAATGTCTTAGACACAGAAATAGCCAGCAGGTCACTGAAGGACTTCGCCAGTGGCAGATCGCTTAATCAGACTTTACAAGTCGGCTGCGGGACCAATCCCCTCCCTGCCGCCCCAGCAGCTCCTGCCTCCACCGGTGCAGTCTCGGGGCTGGCTTATCCAAGGATTGAGCAACTCAGCCAACACATAACAAAGATTACCAGTGTGGAGGAGAACCCTTGTAGATTACGAGGCTTTGGAGTTTGCACAGCTGTGATGTGCATGCCTTTCCCTCATTCGTGTCTCCTTGTGATTTTACGGGTTTTTTCCTCACGCGATCCAGAAAATGTTCAAGATACTCCTCAGAAATGCCTAAGCATAGACAATGGGTCTTGTTTACTTGCTTAGAGAATCTCATAACAACGGAAATGTAATGGAAAAATAGAACATATGCCTGAATAATCCACAGGGTTATGCATAGTTTGATTGTGACCTACTGTAATTGCCCTACAGGAGACTTACGAAGTCTTGGTCTTGTAAGATACAGTTGAAAATCAGATGGACTGACTGCAGCAGTTTTGCACTCAGAGAAGTAATGTGGCAATGTACAGTAAAGCCATAGCTGATGGTTGGTGTGATGTTTTATTTAGTTTGGTGGACATACCTATATGACTTTTGCAGTATGACAGTATTCACATGCACTTGAAGATGCTTTGCATCCAACAATTTCAAGAAATTTTCTTATCTCTGTTAGACCAAGGAGGAGGAACAACTGGATTCACTCAGATTCAGAAGTTTGTTCGCAGTGAATTACTTCTGTACACAATAATGTTCTATTATCCACATTACTTTTCACAGACATAATTAATATTTTTTGCCCTTAATATTTTATGTAAATACATTTCATCCCTGGATCAACTCCCACTTTTTTGATATCTGCTACCCTAGCTAACTCTGGGAGCTTCAAACTCCAGAGCTATTGGTTTTAGTCTTTGCAGCTGCCCACTACATCTCAATAACTTTGTATCTAGGGCTATCACAAACTCAAATCCACTGTTTCACTCTGTTCCAGAGCACTGAGGGACAAATAATGCCCAGTGATGAGTAAGCCACATTCAGATCTCCTGCTGCATGAGGAGTAGTTCCATAGATAGAACTTATCAGCATGTATCTTGGTTTTCCACTTGGTAAATCAGAAATAACTTCACTGATGTACAGTTTGAAGAGAAAATCAGTCATTTCCAGAAGTTCTGAACCAGAATGAAATGCATAAAGAAAACAACTTCTTTTTAAACAAAAACTAAGAAAAAGTAAATGAATGAAAGCAGCAATATTGCATTGCTTTTTTTATCTGGAAGCAGATATATCATTATAAAATTTATTAAATCATGCATTATTATAATTTGATATATTTTATAGTTTATGTACTATTTATCATTATGTATAATATGATTATATTTTGATAGAATAAAAAAGTTTATATAAAATAATGGGGCTTTGATGGATTTGTAATTAAAGTGTTTTACCTCATCCACCTATTTTTATTCATTAAAGGATAAAAAATAGGAATTATGCACAACAGTCAACATTTTATTTGCATTAATATAAGCCTGACAACTCATCCATGAGAATGAATTTTGTAATGAAGACTATACATTTTTGGACTCATCCAAGCAAAGGTCCCTGTATTCCCTAACAATAAATAACACTGAAATTTATTATGCTAATGATGAGAACTAAGGCATGTAACTAGAAAACTTGCTTTCAAGGTTCATTCAGGAAAACCTTAAAGAAAAATAAAGCAAACCCTTTTTGTGTTGTTCAGTAGCATTAGCAATCTCTTTATTTACTTTTAACCAGAAATTCTCCTTCGTCAAAGGAGGCTCATAGAACTAAGGATAAAAACACAACAAAATATAACAAAACAATGTGCATACATTTGTGTTGCTGTTTGCTTAAAAGGTAATTTGTCCAAGTGCTGATCTTGTATAGATATGTTTATTCATTCAATTATGAAAAGAAGCAATATCTGGTGACAGATGTCTGACTTCAATTTAGCCCCTGCTACAAGTCCCTGCGATGTTCAAAGGTGCTTGTCCTTGAACATTGTAGTTACACTCGTGAAAAGTTGTACATGGATGGAGTGACACACTTCACTCGTACAAGGGAAGTAGAGATACTTCTTTTGATACAAAATAATGATTTAACAAAGCTCAATAGTAAATATGACAGTGGTTTAATTAGATTCAATGGAAACACTTGTTTATTTACTACATAGACGACAGAGTCAGATAAAATCGTTAAAGGAACTTTCCCAATGAGATACAAGGTTCAGAAAGGACCCCACTGAGTTCTAAACTTATCTTCAGAGGGGAGTTTAAGTGAGGCTGGATCCAGACTTAGTCCCAGAGTTGGTCAACAATTTATATCTAAAGGATTAGATGTACACATTCAATCATTTCTACCACTTAGCTAAGATTCCAAAGTTTTGGCAAAATTATTTCAAATTGACTTACCAAGTATCTGACATGATGGGGACTCTCTCAAGCTCGAGGTGCAACCTGGAGAGATACCCCTACTCAAGGGGAGATCATGGCATAAAGCCCTCTGCCTTGCAGGAGAGCTTAGTGGACCTCCCTGGACTGCCCACTCTTTGTGGAGTAAGATGATTGAGTCAGTCTTTTTTGCATACCAGTTGCAGGAGTTAATTTCTTTCAAATTTGGCTTGAGTCAAACACTGACCAGCACTGTGGTTAGGTGGGCTCGTTGTTCCAATTAGCCTTAGGCTATTGTTGTTGTCACCTGTCTCCCCTGAAAGCGCCCTGAGCAGGACACAGCCATCACAACCATGTGCATCCAGTATGACTGCCATGGTGGCTACCCCTGCAGCAGGGCTATGGGAAATTATGGTGACACTGGGCAGTGGGGCAGCACACTCACAAATCCTTCAAGATGGGTAAATGAGTCTCCAAAAGTGTGCTTTCACCTGTGTAAATGGGTGCTGTATTCTACTGTGCCATTACTTGCATCACATGGAAGCATTTCTAAATTGGGCAGGGGTAGTTAGGCTGAACAGCTAACTTCAGCTGAGAAATATTTGAACCATACACTTTGTAAGCTATCCCCTTGCACAGCCCAATAACATTAATTAGGACATTTTGATGGTGAAACTGCAGAGTGTTCAACTCAGGAGCCTATCTTAAATGCCAGCTTTTTCCAAAATAACAAATAAGACATATTGCAGTAGAAATAGGGTACTAAACTTCTGTTAATGAGGACATCTATCAACAGTTTGTCATTCCTCATTAAGCTGTCCTGATTTGAAGCAGCCATCAAAGAAGTCTGAAAGATGCCAAGTCATATAAAAATTATGTTAGCTGGGAGAAAGGGCTCAGTTGTGGTTTCCCTGTGAGTCCTGTTTTTGAGGCAGGATGTTGATTCACTAACAGATAAAGGACTCAAAGTTGGTTTCCAACTTGCTACCCTTTCAATGTATGTCCTGGTTTAGAGGCATCCTCAGGACTGGCTTAAACTGAGGGTGGTCAGGTGGGGTGAGACTGGAAGTAGCTTTGTTCTTCCTGCTGTGTGTGCCTGACTTCAAAGGTTAAGGAGAGGAGGAAGACGAGCTCTCCCCGGTGTGAGCCTTACCATTAACTCAGTTACAAGGTACCAACAACCTCTGAGTTAATTTTAGAAACAGTTTTCTGTAAAATGCCTGTCGCTGAAGCGTACAGTGCCAGCCACTTGACAGTGCAGCTTTGCTTATTTCTTATCATGAGGGTTCTTGTTTTATTGACGAGCATTCAGTGAACTTTAAATCTTAAGCCAATATTGGAGAGCATGATCAGATAATTAAATTCATTCATCAGCTCTTCTCTTTGTAAATGCAATTCTGTGTTATGCCCATCCAGCCAAACATCTGCAACCCATCATGGTCTCTTTATCCAGGTAAAGTCATTCCGGTGCAGGAAAGCTAACCCCCATAACAAACTCCTTCATTTTAGCCTCAGATAAACTTATTTTGCAAAACTGTCTCTCAGTTACTTCAGTTAATGAAAACAGTTGGAAAATAGCAATCTGTTCAGGAAGAAAAAAGAAGTTATTTTTCTGAAGTACATTTTTTGTGTGTGTGCACGTTACTCTAGTGCTGTTTATAAAAACAAAGCTTCAGGTTTTATTCATTACAGTTCAGTTTCTTCTGTTAATTATTATTCCAAAATTTCTTTATTAAGGGACATGGACTTGGAATTTCACACTTAGTTAAACATCAGTTAACCCCTTGACACATTCTGCATGTATCCCATTAAGGGAAATTTTTGCTAATACTATCCCAGCTAAACAGTTATCATGATCATTCACTATCATTAAGCCAAAAAGGTTCTCTGGGATGTATCCTGAAAAGGTGCTATTCTAATTATGCACATCCCAATAAAGAAAAGTAAGGGCTATTAAATTTATTAATATGTCCTGGAAGAAAAGTATCTTTAATTTCAGAATGCATCTGGCCTTATTAAATGTTAAATAAAGGGCATTCTTGGATCTGGTGAAACTTTGTTGTGTGGCAACCCTTACTTATATCGTATCTTTGTTTTGAGAAGTTGTTATTGGAATTATTTTTCCCTAAAAAACATGTAGTTTGCTTCATTTTGAGTTTGGCTCCCAGATGAACAAGTGAAATTTTCCTTCTTGTTAGAAACCATATTCTTAATGACACTTTAAAATTTACCCATACCCTTAGCCAATTAATTGTGATCTAAATACTGTTACTTAATGACTAGTCAATAGGAATAATGTTGTACAATAGAAGTTGTGTAATGTCTCTGTTAGAGTATTTTTGTTTAATAGTGTTTGTACTACATAGCAAAGCACTAACTTCTTCATTAAACCTTTCATATTAACCTGTGAAACAAAAAGCACTGCAGTTATCTTTTTAGGTTGAGTATCTGTTCTTTTCCTCATCTGAAATTATAAAATGGGTTCTTTGTAATCTAAGGAAACGCCTGAAATAGGCAGATGTATGCAATGCACTCAGGTATTTCAGTGCTGATTTTGTATGGCAAGAAGCTGATTAGGAGCACCCCACCTTGTACACCTCAAAGCCTGTGGGTGCACATGGATGAATGAATGTTACTGGCCATTAAAGAGTGCCAAGGTCTTTAGAAAAAATGGGAGTCAGTGCCATTTGCTTCACTACCTGCAGACAGGTAGATGGCACAACTTATTCCTCTCCATGGCAGGTTCTTCCGAAGGTCTATCCTTTGAGTGATTTTGTGGCATAAACCCTGGACTCACCTCTAAGTCTTCCCCGGCCCCATAAAGCCACCAAATGTTATGCTTCAAGCCGTTTTCAAGAGGCTTTATCACTGTGCCCAACTTGGCTGGGAACTGCTTGTTTCAAGTAAGTCATGAAATAAGAAGTGGTTGTACTGAGAGTGCAGAATGCCAGAGCTGGTTCTGGGTGCCTTAGAGCCATGTGTGCTTGAGTGCACCATATACAGCATGTTTTCCAAACTAAAACATCAGCTTCTTTTGTCACACACATGCATGGCCACCTGAATTAGCAGAGATGCCTCCCCACCCAGGACTGGGGAGCAGAGCTGTCTGCAGCACCTTTTTCAGATATCTGTTCTTGGTCCTCTGCTCTGGAATGGCTGACACTTGAAATTGTGCCAGCAATTAAAGGTAGTTAGCAGTTCCCTGGTCATTGGGAATACTTGAAGCCAGTGACTGCTGCAGGAGCAGAGCTATTGTCTGAAGAGACACTGAATGTGTTCCTAGAGACCTGATGGCATCTGGTCTTACAGCTGTTTGCTGCTGAAAGGGGAAATCCCATTTGTTTGACCCTCTTCCCCTCCTCCTCCTAACCCTACCACACAATCCTGCTTTTTCTATTACAGCTCTCATGAGACCTTATGGAGAGACAATTCAACTACCCTACCTGGAAGAAAACTGTTAATATCCTTTTGCTTCATTCTGCTAGTCTCCTCCAAAAATAATGAATGGACACAGCTTACGGTGAGGTCAAGTGAGCACCAGGCCTTCTCTTTCTGTAAAGAGAAACAGCAGAGGCTGACAATTAGGAGCAGAAGAGGTGGGAAAAGGGTGCACTGGGATTCAGCTTTTTTGGTAGCAAGCTGTTAGATCTGGCACATCTCTGTCTTGGGAACTGCAGAAGCACAGATTGACAGTGTCTATCTCCTCCCCTTGGGAAGCACTATCTTATTCAGAAATGGAGCTGGAGAGTATTTAGCTGTCACCTGCTGCAAGGTTAGTTTGGCTTTAATACTTTGAAAGAATTACCACTTGTTTTGGAAAAGAGTGAGTGGAAAAAATATTTCTTTTTTTTTCCCCAGGTCATTTTTCCAAGCCATTCATTTTGACTTGGCAGAAACTTTGGAGAATTCAGTATTACTTACAAAAATCACTGGGTTATCTTTGATTACTTTTTCCCAAAATGGCATGTTGCCTGGTCATTAGTTTGCTTGCAGTAAACAGTTAGTAAACTAACTTTTTTTAGCTTCTAATTAGAACAGTCATTTAATTGGTGATTTTTTTTCCTAATCAGCACATGCCAACTGAAAAGGGTCTGTTCCTGTATGGTAGTCAGCTGGATCCTAATTAATTAACCATCATGTATGGTTTACTGAGTATTTAATGTGAGACTGGCTACTTTTGTTTCTAATTCATGCATTGTTGAGTGAGAAATGTCTCAATCTGCAACCTACTCTCAATACTTTTGCTTCTGAGAATCTGGCTTTCACCATAGAAATAAATAACCAACAAGTTTTTGGTAAGTCCAACAAGTAGAAGTAAAAATGGTTGTAAAAAATTAAATTAGTAAAAATTCCTAATTCAGACTGGCTGGTAAATTTTCAAGTGCTCTCAGGAATCTGGCAGTGTGGCTGGATAAACCTGTGCTTGTTCCCCCTGGGGACATGGTGGAAAGCAGACCTGGAGAGCCTGAAGTAGGGATGCCCATATGTTTGCTGACAAGACAGGGCCTCTCAGCACCCCTGTTTCACCGGATGATGCTTGGAAATGTGTTAGAGGAGCACCCTCAGCTCTGGGCCTCTGACCATGGGACCTCTGTGCAGGGAGCAGGCATCCTGGCAGGAGTGTAGATCTCTTTGCTCTCAGCCTGGCCCCGCTGGGCCAGCAGCTGACTTGGCCACTCTGCTCTGCTGAGGCACTTGTGCCCCCAAGAGAAGGGAGGTGCTGATATTGTGTTGCCAGAGTAGGACTTGTAGATATCACACGTTTGGAGTGGTGCTAAATGACTGTTGCTACCTCAGTCAGCTTGACCAGTGTGTTAAAAATCCTCTGAGGGTGTTACAGCCTTCTTTACTGTAGCTCCAATTCTTCATTCAAGCTATTTTACCCCACCTTCAGGCTGCAGCAGCATCCCCAATTTTTAAGTGCTTTGTATTGTAATGCTATGTGGCGAGATGATACATTTCTATTGCTGAACCTAATAAAAACAGTGGTTGTCATGGTTTTCTAGCAAAGCTTTAATGCTAACTCAGACTCGTGGCGAAGTGCCCGAATAGCCTACATTGTGCACCCTGTACAGTCTCAGAGAAGTTGTTGGTAATTGCATCTCTGCCCCCTCCCTGTACATATACTCCTTGTGCCATCCAATTCTTAACATTTATTATTCAAGGCACTTTTGGTTGGAGATTACTGCAGCTAACTTGCCAAAAAAAAGGATTACCAATGGCTTTGAAATGCAGTGTTTTCTTTTGTTTATCTTTCTGCAACTCTGCTTTGTGATGCTGAAGTTCATTGCTACTTTCCCAATCCATGAGGGCTTCCAAAAGCTCAGTTGATATCACAGGGTCATATATATATATATATATATATATATCTTGATCTTAATTCCGATTATTTCTTGGACAAAAAGAAATATTTCTATTTCTTAATATAAGAAATCTCAACTTTTTGTATACCTGAGCTCTGGTTATGTGACAGGCAATGAAATGCAATTCTGCTTATATAACAAATCAGATTATTTTCCTTTCAGACAAGCACTGTATAGGAAACTATATGTGACCTCTGCAAAATGAACATCTGCTTCCATCAGCTTAGAATATTTATGACAAGAGAGCAGCAGAAGCAGTTGGGGAGCAGGATCTTGTGATTCACAGTGGTCATTATGAAATCCAAAGCCAAAATGGTAGACTAATGCTTACCACTGAGTCAAGATGCTCTTCTCTGCTTTGAAATGTTTCCTTTCATTCTGGAGTTCACATGTGCAATAGCTTAGGGCTAGAGCTTCTGTTTAATTCTTATTCAGCCTTCGATTAAGGGGATCATAACTTAATACGTAAGAACACTGCTTTGGAACAACTTAAAGAAAGGGAATGTATGTTGCTTTTGGGAAGTGTTCCAAAATTTACATTTCACTTCCGAGGAAGTTGGAGTTCTAAAACTGTGAATGTGAACTGTGATTGAGGTATTCAGCATCCAGTGCTAACAGTTGCCGTTAATCCCCCGCTGTTAAAGATTCCTTAATGTTGCAATCCATGGCACCTTTGTGCCTGCTGAAGTCAGTGAAGGCAGCTCTGAGCCACACAAGCCGCTGGTATTAAACCAGCAACAGCGTGGTGCTTTGGCAGCAGTGTAAAAACTGCACAGTGGTTTGGCAGAAGACACAAATGTTTCTAACACATAATTTTGACTAGATGCTCTTACCTCCAGTTTTTAATGTCTGTGTTACAGTGCATCCAGTCAATTGGGTATTTACATCTCCACAGAACTGACCCCTGAATTAAATCTGTTATGCTGAATTGACAAAATTACCTTACAGAAGGTGATATTCAAGGGCTAATCACATGCATAGACTGGGCAAAAAAAGAATGCCTGGGGTAAAAACCTGCAAAAGGTTTGTAAGTGTTTTGATCACAGAAAGTGAACCTGTGAAAATTAGGCCTTTTTTGTTGAATACTGTTGAAACCCATAAGAATAAACAGTCCCTCACCTCAGAAGGTTGATAAACTGTAAGTAACCCTGTCTTAGGTCAATAAGGAGTTTGACAGGTAGTTTCTATAAAGTCAGTGATAAGTACCACAATTCACTCTTCTGAATAAAAGTTGCACAATATGGCACAAAACAAGTAAAGCAGGGAACAAGAAGGAGAAGAAAAACATAACTGATGTATTTTCCTACAGGAGATATTTAGGCACTGAGCAATTGTAGAAATTCTAATGATGACCCACGAGCTCTGAAGATTCTTGAGCCCTCCAAGGATATTGTCTCTGGATTATTTTCCTTTCATTGCATTTGCTATTAACTTTATAACCATATCTTTACCCGATGGCATTTTATATTAAAGGAAACTTTTGGGTTATAAATTAGATTGAGCTAGTAAAAGCCATGTCATGTCTTTTATTGCATTTTTCATTTGTTGTTATTATTTTATGAGGATTCAGGCAGTGTACAAGCTTCCAGCAACTATAGATCTCCCCCTCACACTCACACATCCAGGGCTGTTAGGCAAGTGAGTAGGGGTAGAAATTAATTGACATCTGCGTGGAAACTACAGGAAAGGTCAGCAGGTTTCTGATCTTATACTAACTAAAAAGTCTGGAGAAGAAGTCTGTCTGGGGCTGCTTTTTGCGGTAATTCCAAAACAAAACTGCAGTCATGGGAAGTAAGATTACCCCAGCTTTTTTGCAAGTTAGCTAATACATTTTCTATCAAAAGCAAACACTGAATTGAATAAAACAAAATAGTTGCAGCCAGCTCTGTGGTGACTATTTGCCACTCAACAAGATAAGTAAACTTAAACTTCTGTTGGGAGGTCTCAGCAGTCTCAGAATGTAACTTCATCACCAGTTCTCTCTACAGCCCATCTTTTTCAGATAGGCAAGTACTTAACATAGTGACAGTCAATGCCAAGCTTGTTAATTCATACTTCAAATTTTCTTGGAGCAGGAGAGCCCCTCTCAAAGAAGATAGCAAAATAGATCTGAAGACCATTTCAATAAGAGTACCTGAAAATGCTAGAATCCAACAGGCAAGACTTTTTATCCCTAAAGAAGTCTTTCCATGGACAGACTGCCATATCTTTTGCCTGATGGAGACCTGCCTACAGTGTCACACAGCATGTGATCACACTGAGCTCGTGGGTAAACCATAAAAGGATTTTTAATTGCAAAGAAGCCTTGCATAACAGAGCAGATAAAGATGTGGAGAGAACTTCAGTCAAGCAACTACAGAGTAATCCAGAATAAAATTATACATTTAACACACAGTTATTCAGTAAAGCTGCATGGAAGGATGTATTAAGGATTTCTATAATATACTAATTTATTTTAGTCTGCTCCTAACACTCTCAGACAAGTAGCATGAGTTTATCATGTATTAATCAGAGATGAATTTATCATCTCTATAGCACACAGAGAACCAGGGTAAGTGCTCCACTATGATCCTTCTGAATAAGTGTGCTGCCAGTAGCCAATACAGCAGCTGGAGGAAGGTCTGTCTGCACATGGCAAAAATATGTGCCAGAACTATTTTTTGGGTGGAGAACTTTCTCCACCCAAAGCATCTGCACTCCGAGCAGGGCAGGGATGTAAAGGCAACACGCACAGGCTGTAGCTGTTAGCTGGGCTCACACCTAATGGCCAATGTGAGTGGGAAAAAAGCAAATGATGGTTTTCTGACTTGTGTGTGAGGAAGCTCACACTTTTACTGCAGAGACCTCTGAAGCTGGTGTGAATGTGAACATCAGTGCACAGGGCATAGCAAAAGATAGTTTTCCTTTTCTTCTACTTCCTATAGACACTTATTTTTATTGGTTATGTCCAGGTATCTCTCTCACATTTTTCTAGAATGGCTTGAGGCCAAATTATTTTTGTATTTCTCATCAACAGGGTTCAAATGGGTAACGAGACAGCATTGCATGACTTGTCAGAGCTTGTTAGATCATGACTATGTTGCCAATTTTCTAAGGCAGTGCTCGTTGGAACAACATTTGGTTAGCTGAAAGACATAATTTCCTACTGAGTGTTTCCATCCTGAGAGTTTTTTGTGCCTAAAAATGTAGCAAATGGTAGCAAAAGAGCAAGCACCAAATGTCACTGTCACCTTGCCAAGGTCTATATTTGTCATTTCTAGACTTGGAACTTTCTGTATATATTAAAAGTAAATAGCTTGCAAGCTGAAAGTGTAGGATATCAGGGTAAAACACTTTGCAGCACTGTAGTAGAGTTTCTTTGTCTTTTTTAAGCAATTATAAATGGCAGATGTCATTTTAACATGATATATAAGCCTCCCTGTCTACCAAGGAGAACCTCTTTGTTAATGCTGCAATCATTCAATCTGTCAGTTTTGCTTAATAATACTTAAGGTAACCCCTTGGAGAGTAAGTATGTAGTGTAGATGTCAATAAATATTTTCAAAAGCACTGATTTTACTGGCAGCCTGGAGGACTCTGGTGCCCTAAGAGTTAAATAACTGTTTATTAGTTTTTCTTTTCCTGGAGATAACCATTTCATAAATTAATTATTGATTTTAGTTCTTTAGAGTTGGAGATTTTGAAAGCCACAGCAGCTTTTTCTAGGCTGGTACAAACACACGAGCTTACCTTTGCTTAAAATAGGAGAGTCATAGTAAGGTTTATGTTCCTGTAAGGAAAAAGATTTTGCAAGGCTGTTTTTAGGAGTTAATGAAGTCAACACTGGTATGGAAAACTTCAATAAAGCTTTATGTATGTAGGTGCTATTTCCATATATATAGGCTATTTCTGTATATGCATTAGAAACCTTTGTTTAGCCTGCTCAGTTGGTATATTCTGTCTCCATTGGGCTTGTAATTTTCCACAGTCAAAAACAGGAGGTTGAAAAAAAGGCTTGAAAACTTCCACATACCTTGGTACATCATGAACAGAGTTTCACTTCTGTTTGTTCTCTAGCTTTGGCAGAACTGTTGCCATTTATTATGAAGAACTTAGAAGAAGACTGAGAGAAGCTAATTACCTGAAACTTGTGTTTTCTTTGCAAAGAAATTGTCCATGATAGAATTCTGGTATTTCAGTTTCTAAACAAAGGTATTCACACAACATCAATCAGATGCTATATATTCTCATATTGTTTCTCATCATAATATCAGATTACATAAACTAAAATTAATTGCTACTAATTCTTGTTCATTTTCATAATGTAGTGCTGGTTTGAAATTCATGCAATTTGTAAAAACACTGTCATATTCTATTCTACACTTTTTATTCTACACCACTAGAACTCGAGTTGTACTTACTAAGTTAGCATTATGTTGTTACATTTCTTTTTAAGCCACTAACAGCCAAAGAAAATCTGGCAATTGTTAGTGTTATTGAAATGCTATATAATTTAAAATCAAGTCAGGGAAACCATTACAAAGCTCCCCACACTTTAATGGATCTTCATCCCCAGTTAAATATTTATTTGCTTGTTCTGCAGTGCATCAAATATTATCCATAATCTTTAGTCATGAGGTTTTAAAAATCCTCTTCCACGTTGTTATTCTCAAAGTCACCAGAATTTGTTTGATGCTACCATTTTTTTTCCCCTAGGAAATGCATTCCTGAAGACTCATGTAGCAGGAAGTATTTTTACTGATTGTATTGAGGATACTTGGAAAAAATTGTAGTATTATATCCTGAAATCTCATGAGAACACATTTCATTCTAACCGTGAGAGTTGATTCATTAAATATTTTTCTCTTGCGGGATTGGTTGAAAGACAAATAACTGAGTCTGTATTTGTCTGAGCTAGCCCTATATACTCTTTTAAATGTTCCCTTATAAAATGATCCCTACAGTTGTTTGAATTGTTTGGTAATTGAAATCCACAATAATTATGTGAGGGCCTTCAGGGGAGACTATATGCCTTCCTTAATTTGAAATGGGTTTTGTTATATGGTTGTGGGTGGATTTATTCTCTAACTTAACTGGAATCTATTCTCTAATTGAACTGGAATGAAAAAGTGGTGTAGAAAATACGTATTCAGAGATGGAAATCAGTGTACCAGCATAACAAATTGCAGCCCCTTCTCTTTTGATTTGTTGAAGACTGGTTACCAGATCAATGACATCCAAATAAAAGATATACAAGGACTTCTGGGGCCTCCTGGTCAGATCAATATACATGTTTTCATGCCAATGCAGTGACAGGATAGAATTCCTCTTTCTTTTTTTTTTTTTTTTTTTTTTTCTTTTTTAAAAAAAATCAAATTAAGTTCTTTGTGGATATTCTGTACCAACGTGAAGTATTTCTTCCCAAATAAGAGATGAATAAGATGACCTGGCACCTAAATACTGGGCATGGTCGAGGACAACTTTTGTTAGCTGACCCTGCTTTCAGCAGGATGGCATTGGACAAGTTGATCTCAGGTCATCCCTATCAATATCAGTGGTCCCATTTGTTTCTGTGGAAAGAAATAAAATACCTGCTCGATCCAAATTTAGAAAATACTTCTAAGACAAGTATTAAAAAAGCTCTAATCTTCATATAGAAACCCCTCTACAATACAGCAGCAATTTTTAAACTCAGAAGATTATAATAACTGTAAAAAAAAAATGAGGAAGCTTTATATGAGGTTCAGGTAGGGCTTAATCAAGAAAACTATAGTTATCTCATTCACACAGCATATTCAATCCCTTAGGGTTTAGTGTACACAAAGATATATTTGAATGTTTTGAATTTGGTGAGAAAATGAAACTTTTTTTAAATTTTCTTTTTCCTTTCCAGTAAGCCTCACTGAACACTGTGGTATATGGTAGCATGCTCTGGTAGTATGTCACTCTTGTCTGTTTTTTGATTTTTTTTAAATTTTTTTTTAATTTTGTGCTGCTCTTGCTACTGTTAGCAGTACAAAATTGTGTAGAGAATCGAATGGTAAAAGGTCAGACTTGGAATTTGAATTCCAATTGAACTTAACTGATTTTGTCAGTACACAGATATTTGCTTGTTAAGATACAAAAGCCTTTAACCTCTTATACTTGTCATAAACTGGCAAAAAAATAAACAATAACTTTCCTCTGCTTTCCTTTCATGCTGAGGTTTGGTGATCAGCTATTTCAGATAATGAAGCTTTTCAAATATTGCAGTTGCAATATTCATGCATACTGATTTTCTCATCAGCTCTTTATTTCCAGTGGTCAGATATCATAAGCAGTACTATAAATTTGGTGGTCAGACATCGTAAGCAGTACTATAAATGTCCTTCACTCTTTTAATTCCTGTTCAGAGTTTCTGGTTTTTCATCTTTGCCTTCTTGACACCTTACTCTGAAATATCTGATGACAATTTTTCTGTGGGTAACATTAATCCAATCCATTTATTTCGTAGACTGGGAAAAATCTCAGCCAGCTCAAAGCTATTTTCTTCAAATTTGTACCCTTTTCTCAGACTAGAACATTTCAATGAAGTAGCCAATAGATAAGGCAAAGAAGATTGTATTCCACTGGTCTCTGATTTTCTGATGCTGGTGCTTTACAAGCATGTACTCATCTTCCATGCTGACTCCTGCAGGTGTGTCCATCTGGAGAAGGATAAGTCCCATGGAGGGGATTGGTGCTGTGTGGCCAGTGCCCATATGTGCCTACATGTGTCCAGAGGTGCAATTGTGCCTGGATATGCTGCAGCTCAGGACCAAAACTGCTTTACAGCATCTTTTATTCAGGTGCCCATATCCCCTTTTTAATGCTCATGTAGCCCACATTATTGACATACTGAAACACAAGCCTTTAAGAAGCAAAATGAGTGGGAAAGCTCCTTCACTTGAGCACAAACATGTATAATGTGTCCATAAACCATACAAAAGAAGTAGGTAAGAAGAAGGGAGGCAATCTATTGCTAATGTCCACTAGGGATGGTATTATCTGGACTTGTACAAACCTTGTTTCATGTACTTCAACAATATCAGGTGCATTAGTGCCAGAACAGCTCTCTTCCTATTCTCTCTGGCTTTCATAAACATAAATCTGAACTGATGATTTTATCTATCCTGTAAAAAGATCACTTTAGCATTTAGAGTTTTATCTTAGGTTGCAATGCAAGATGTAACCAAAAGCATGTATTCTATTGTGATCTGTTAAAAGCAGCTAGGGCAGTTTTCTTTATCTCTTCCACAACCCATCCTCCCTCCAGAAGAGATCTTCTGCTAATGGGCCATTGAGTCTCACTTCATGTCTGATAAAATTACATCACCCTATCGTGAGATGCTGCACCCAGGGGGAGGAGCTAAGCATTCCTACCTAAATAAAATCTGAGATGTGGAACATCACAGTCAGCATTTTTCCACTGTATTCCTAGAGGAAGACCAGACCCATCTACACCACCACTGGACCTTCAGAAGAAAACTGCACCCTGCTACAGGATCACTGCTTCAACAGAACCACATCTGCCACTCCAGGAGGACTGCAGTCAGTGTTTAATCAGACTGCTACCACCACCCTGACCAGCCTGACCAGAGTGTCAGGTCTTATTCTGACTCTGGCAGTATTTTTGTGCAACTGCATTTTATTTTAATTTTCCTGTTAAATTGTAGTTCTCCCACTGGTTTGCTTTCAAACCAGCACAAGTTTGCACTCATTCAAAGGTGCTGCATCACACATGAGGGACAGTTGTGAAAAGAAAACAAGGAAAACTGAAGGAAATCTCTGGTAAATAATATGCAGTAATATCAGAAGGAGATAAACCACATTCCCGCCCAGTAAGCATTGCTTGTTGGCAGACCAAGCCACCTTCCTCCAGATTATCTCATTATTGCAAAAGGATGAATAGGATAGAAGAAACACTTGTAACACCAGAAAGCTGGATATTAGCTGTAAGAAAAGATTAGATGAGACAAGATGGATTTGGCTCAGTCCCCTGAGAAGGAATATCAGCATAAGCCCACATGCTCGGTCTGTGATCAGAGATCTTCTCTTGGAGAAAGAGTCAGTGCCTGGCTCCTGACCACCTCCCCACTACCCATGAGCAGCTTGGTGTCTACAGGACTCCTCTGCAATGCTGAAGGCTGTGTCATATCCTCTGACATTCAAGGCAATTGAGGAATCATTTCGTTACTGTATCTCACTAGTCAGAACTTCACCAAACAAAAAAGCCTCAGCTGTTGCAAAAATCCAAGGTAGGAGTCCTGGAACTTTTAGTGTTGTAAGAAGTCTCAGTTAAGGTCATTATTTATGAGTGGATTTTGTCTAAATCAATATGAAAGATGTCCCAAAAAAGCCTGTGTCCTGTTCTCAGTGGTAAAAATCTTTAAGTGAGTTACAGTGTTTCTGTTCTCAATACCATTTTTTTGCAGCAGTTTGGTTTATGCTTGAAAAAAAACAAACAAAAAAAAATAGCAACAAGCTGAAGTTCCAGGGAGTCATAATGTCTGGCATTGAACCAGCTGATGGTAGCTGGAAAAAATAGGCAAGAGTGAGGGCACAGGAATCTTTCACTGCTACAGCACTGCTATTACTACTGTATTTTCAAAGAAAAAGCTAAAAATTAAAAAAAAATTGTAATTAATTTTCCCTAAATTCCCCCCAAATATATCATAGAACAGGTAGCCCATCAATAAGATTTGAACTCAGGCACCATGTTAGATAATGAAAAGTTAAGAGACTACGAAAGAAAAAAAAAAATACAAAGAATACCTTTGTAGCAATAAGCTGGGTTTGCCTGCAGGACAGCAAATGCTTCTGAGTACATTTGGGGAGTGGTTTGGAGAGGGGTGCTTTGAAAGTGACTTCCGCTTCTACATAACCTGTATCCTGCTTTGGGAAGAGTATGTGTCTGGATTCGAGGTGATCTACCATCCCACTCAGGGCTGTCCTTCTTGAGTGTCATCTGTTCTGTACAGTGCAGCTCTGGGAACTTGTGTTTATTAATGTGGCCAGCACAGTCAGTGAGCTGGTAAGAGAAAAGTGATCCAAACGGCATGAGTTAACATGCCTGAAGGGGTAGAAGAAGAGAGCACAGATTATGATAAGCACTGGTCCTTTTTTCTCCTGGATTATTATGATGAATGAGGTTTGTATAGACATATTTGAGGAAGCACAATGAAGTTATGTAGCAAATGTTTATTTTGAGCCATGGAGTAATAAAGTAGAATAGACAAGAAGAGAGGGCTGAGCTAATCCTGTGGGCACAGAATCAAATATGCCTGGTTTGCTTCTGACAAACTTCTGATCTTTCCTTGGGCACGCTCAGTGGTGCCATCTTTACAGCCGTCCCAGGTAATCTGTTCTGATTTTCCTGCATGCTCCTTGCTGAAATTTGAGTCTTTTGCATCTTGTCATTTCCACAGTAGATGTGGAGAGATGATTGTAAAAGTCTTCTTTCACTAATCTGATGCAAAATGCCCTCAGCCCTCTCTGTCAGATAGGATAGCTAATGCATATTTCCTCATAGATTACATTTTTTAAACAGCTGATCATTTGCTTTTCTCCATTCTGGCACCCAAAACCGGACAGTAAGACTGCTGACTGAGGGTGTGGAAAATTTCAGCCTCCACAGAACTGTGTAGTGGGAAGGATATGAAGACTGAATGCAAAGATGTGGGATAAAGATGCTCCTTTGAAAGCAGACTGAATGTGATAGGTCTCATTGGCTCTACATGCATCAACATGTGAAGCATATGTGTGAAAGGTCTAGAAGTAGATGGGGCAGACTTCAAGCAGAGTATGCTTCATCTTTTGGAGAAGGGGGAGTGAGAGAATATCTGTTAAGTGCAGATTAATCATACTCGAAGTGTTAAGAAAACCACTTCTTTGCAGTAGAGCTTGTGATGTCTACCAGAAAAGAAGAGACTTGAGAGGTCAAAAAGGCAAAAGAAAATACTTACAAAAGATTTGATATGATGAAAATATAAAGTGTAGGTTTATATGTATGGATGAAGAAGTATCAATGAATGTGGAGCTTAGTAAGGAGTAGCTTCTTAAAATTCAATCAAATGCTTCCTTTATGCATTGCCTAAAGGCATTTCCATTGCTTATTTGCCTTTTCCTGTATCCTCTTCCCCATAATTGTCATTAACACTGTGAAGAAATTCTGAACAAATTTGCCAAGGAAATAGGAGTCCCTGAAAGTTTATGAAATTTAGTGGCTAGGATACTCCCATGGAAGTATCCCTCGATGCCGATTTTTGTTGGTTGGTAGCAGTGGGATTGGAGGTGTTGGAGCTAAAGATGGTAGAGCTATAACTGCTGCAGATGGCATTTCTCTTTAATTTGAGAGTCTGGGGAGATTTTTCTCTTTTAGGATGGGCTGTCCCTGCTCTGGGAATGCCCCATTGCTTACAGAGGATGTGTGGATGACTAGTTCCAGTCAAAACCTTACCTCTCAGCAGAGACCCTTACCTTTCAAGTGACATGAACTCCAGCTTGGATACAACAAGAGTTATGGCAAGGGAACAAGAGCAGAGGGGGCAAATGGTGACAGAGTTTCCAAATGGCCAAGTGGCCTTGTGGTGGGAAAAGGGTGCAGAAAGGCTGGAACTGGAGGAAATCAGGGCATAAAAGCAGCTAAGGAAAGTGAAGAGAGGACAGATGACAGCTCTGATCCAGTTCTGGTGAACTGGAAAGATGTTGCCAACTGAAAAAGGCCCCATTCATTGATAAGAAATCTTCAGAAAGTCTGTTTCTTCCCAGGTCTTCTCACTGGTGACCAATTTCCCAGAATGACATTTCCAGACCAGACTTTCTACCTGCTGATGCTTGTTTATAAACAATGTGGTGCAGTATTTATAGTGCTTCAGAATTACATTTAACTGGTGTTTCTTCCATACCACTGCATGTTTGTAGCCGTGGTGCCAAGTTCTGTAAAAGACTCACTAGCTAGCACAATTGAGCTGCCACCCACACTGGAAAGCTGACAAACATTTCAGTAAACATGGGAAGGTGTTGGCAGTCCTCTTTTAAAGGAAGCCTCAAAACGATCTCCTGCTTCTCTAAGGAGACAGCGCACCCAAAATGTAAACAAGTATATATGATGTATTCAGGGTGTTCAAACAAGACTCTCAGCTGGACTGAGAACTTAATTTCTGATTTTAGAAGGGGCTTTTTCATTTTTTTAATAAGCCCAGAAGCTCTGAACAGAAAGGCTTCATATTAGGAGGGGGAAGATCAATTTGGAAGAAAGAAGAGTTAGGCTGGATGCAAGCAAATTCTTGAGATATATTCTGTATCTAAAAGGGCCTGATTCCCATTTCCTGACTGTTTATTAGTGTTTTGCCTATATTTGTATTCACCAAATGGCACTTTGTTAGACATTTGTTGGATTTAACACAGGCTGCAGGTCATGAGAGCAGAAACAGTAGCATCTGAGGCAAAGGACCTAGTGTAAGTCATTTCACACAGAGAGGGGTGAAGATTTCAGGGAAGTCTGAAGCTCTCTTAGACACTATTTGGGCTGAAAAGGAGAGAGAGAAATCCACAGAACAGATGAAGTTTCAGTGGCTGGATCTTGGTTGCAAATAAACTTCAAATGTGGAAAATTAATTTCTCTATCTATTTTCATTTATTAACTGCCACCCTCAGTAGGTCAGAACCCCCTCATAGATAGGCTGGAAGGTAAAGTTTGAAGAAGCTCCTATGGAGACAGAGTGCTCAATAAACACAGCAGTCCAGGTCCTGCTCTAACATCTGCTTTGTCTACATTAGTTACTTTACTGTCAGTGGGCTCACTCCAGTGACTAAAAAGATCGAAATCTGTTTCTGTGTATCTTATTCCTAAATGTTTAATCCTCCATATTTAGCAATTTTTAAATCAGTCACATCAAAACAAATGTAGGGGACATCTTGAATGGAAGCAATTTTTTTTTCCTGTGCCACAGACAAGTCCAAATCAACAGGAAATAAATAAATAATGTTAAGTCTTTACCAGGACTCTGGTTGAATAATTCTATCATTATGTTTTGGAGGACTTAGAAAATATAATCTTGGAAAACAGCAGGATTTTTGCATTTTTAAGAAGAAGATGGCCACATTTATAAAATTCAGTTCATGTTTTAGAGAAAAAAATGGTCTTGAAAAGTAGTTAGTGTTGATTGTTAGCATAATGTGATATTACATATAGCATCTATTGTTTTTCCAAGAGAGATTGACAAATCTCTCAAAGTACCAGGCTAGAAACTCATAAACATAAAGAATTGCAAGATGCAATATGCATAAATAATCAGTCTACATCTAGCTAGTTAGCTTCTGGCAGAAAACCCAATCTGTTATTGTGACAGTCGATTTGCAGTATGCAATAGAAGTTGTTTATCATTAAAAAAGAAAAAAAGCCCTCCTCAACCCATTTCAGATTTGGTTTGTGCTGGTTTTAGGAGCTTCCTTTTGTAGAAGTTGAGCTTATTTCAGAATTTTCAGCGTAGTGTGGGAGGTTAGCTGAAATCCTCTGTAAAAGCCCTTTAATTTTACGTGAGGTGCAGGAGGAACATTCCTCTGCCTGACAGCATCAGTCACACACGAGGCAGAAAAAGGTACGCGGAGGAAGCTGCCCTACTGCATTGTTCATCAGGGCAAATTAGGGCCACTCATCCAAGTTGGAGCAATCATGGCTGTTTTAGCCACCTAAAGATCATATGGTCTATCAAAACATTATAATGAAGAGGCTAAATATAAGTGTGATAGTGTTTGGAAGCCTTGGCAGAAATTAATTATCAATACCTGTTTCAAATTGTATGAGTGCAGGGATTCAGATCTCAGCGTCTCTGGTGACAATACAGAACAGCGTAGGAAGGCTGAACCTTGAAGGCAGCTTGAAAGGAAACCTTGTCTTTCAGATCCCTCAGCATTTTGGTGACAGGTTGTCATGACAGTCCCAGAGCCACAACGTGCAGGAGGATTTCTTCTGAGATACACCATTGGATGCCGCTGCAGATTTAACACTGGTAATAGCCCCAGAAAAGAAATTTTAAAAGGAAGCAAAAAATCATAATGTTCTTTCTCCCCTCAACTTTTTGCCTTTTTCTGCACTGTTATATTTAGAACAGTGTTAAATTTGACCTGCCATTTCCTTCAAGAAGGCAATGAACAAGCTGTCTGAAGAGAGTTGTTTATCCCTGTGAAATAAGTCCATCTGAGACTCAAGTGTGACATTTGCTTGTGTAAACCAGACAGCAGCGCAGTTGTGATCACTTGTTTCTGTTAGAACCAGGCTATACAGCAGCTTTTTAAAGTTTTGACAGTTCACTGAAATTTAACCTCATAAAACACCTGATTAAGAGATTCTGTGTGGGTTTTCAGCGTTTTGGGACTGATCTGCATTTGGCTTTCATACCTGGTGTTGCTGAATCATGCTCGCTATCATAACCTAGTACTTGGCCTTGGCACACACTTGTGCAGCTTCATCTGACCTTTGCCCTCTCAGTCCTGTAGCAGCACCTGACACTTTGGGTTTGTGTGCAAAACCCAGCAGCACCTCAGTGCATGAAGTGCGTACAGAGAGCTCTGCCTGTGCTGCTCCTGAAGTGTTGCTGCCAGCTGGAGTAGTCATAGAGTTGGCAGCGCTCTCTTGCCTTGATACAATAGCAGGTACGCCTCCAAATCCCATGACTGAACATGGTGGCTGTTCAGAAATAACTCTGGGTATTGTCCCAGTGTGATAACCTGGTGCTTGATTTGCAAAACAAATCCCCGATTGCTATGTCGGGAAGCAATTTGTGTTCCTTCAGCACACCCTAGGATGAAAGAAATGGATTCTTGGCTGTGAAACCTTCTCTTATCATTGTTAGAATTTGAAAGAAATCATTGTAATTCTAAATGTAGCTTTTCTAGAGCTTGGAGAAAGGAGCTGTCTTGCTGGAAAACATCACATTAATCCTCTTTCCAGCTCCTAGTTCATGCTGTAGCCAGTATTTTTCTCACTATTTACTGGCAAATAGAAGTTGCCTGTCCCCTCCTCTCATTTGTAGCTGAATAACAAGACCTTTCTCTCAGATGCCCACATTATTAACTAGTCTCTGACTGTTGATAATTTGTTCTCAACATGAAAAAAATACTGCTTTCAAGTCTATTTAAAAGACTGTCTTTTCCCTGGGAAGTAAGGGAGATGGAGGAGAAGAATATGTATATTTCCATCTAACTTGCTGTCATACTTTTTATGCATGTCCACAAGAATGAACTTTCAGCACAGGTATACTTACAGGAGGCTATGGCTTTCCTGCATCGAGTCAATTCTCCTACTTCAACACTCTCCTGGGGAAAAAAGGGGTATTTTCTAGATGAAATGGGTACCTCTTGTATTCTGGCTCACACCATCCCATCATTACTGGTTCTCTTCCCGTCAAAGAATAAACTCCAGTCTTGGATTGAAATTATAGGGTTCTGACTCAGGCAAAATTTCTTGTTGCTTCTATTATTTATTAATGATAATAAAATAATAATGCATCATTATTTATGTATTGACTGATTCGTGTTTAGAGCTTGACTATGATCCTGTAAGTCTCTTAAATTCAGAATAAGCAGAGGTGCCAGCTCTGCTAAGTTTTATAACCTAATTTAAATGTAATAATTATAACATGTAATAATAATTTAAATTTAAATAATTTGAATTATTTAAATGCAACATTAAGTAATAATATCATATTAACTAAATGTTATAATAAATAACTTGATATAAATTGTCCCTTTCTAAAGAATATAGAGAAAGAGATGAGACAGCAAGCTGTTAAAAGTTTGGTCAATTGGAGAAATTTTGAATAATTCCTTTTTAATTTATCCTTGTAGAAAAAGTTGCCAAAGCATTTTATTTTATGTTGAAATGTTCAAAAATAATCTTATTAAAGTTTCTATTTTTAATACATGGTAGACTATATTAAAAAAATGAGAGAAAATGAAGATGAACAATTTGGTTACTTTATAACACTGATTTGAGGAGAAAGGCGCTTTGCACCATAGCTCTGTCACTAAGTTTATGTAAGATTAGAGAGTAAGAAGTCTCCTTAACAGTACCAGTTTCAGGGTCAATTGGGTCATCTTACTGTCATTTGTGTAGGATTTCTTTTCTTAGTTTTGGATGTTCCATATCTGCCATCCTCAGATGGTACAAATAGAAGCATGTAATTTATTTGCTCTCCTCTGTTAAATGGGTTTTCTATATTTTTCATTTAGGAAAAAGTTTTAATCTTTTACCCATACCTGCCAATACTTGGTTCCTTTACTGCCACCAGTGCCAGCTTGTTCTATACCCCTGGTTTCCACTGAGCTACAATAGTTGCCCAGTTTCTGTAACAACCTTAGTTTCCAGATAAGAAAATGAATCAATTTTTATTTAATTTGATTATTTTGTCCTGTCAACATGCACTGATATTACCTCACCTTTAATTATCTCTTCTTTCTGAATGTACAGAGTGGCCTATCTTAATGTTTTGATAAGAAAGCTTTAACTTTCAGTAAATAGCTTTGCCACTATAAAGCATTGGAGTCATCAGTTGATTTATGCATGGCCCAAATGTCATATGACCACTGCCTAGACCTCACTGACATGAGAAGTCCACTGTCCTGAAGATTCCCTCTCAGGATTGAAACAAAACCTGAGTCTCTTGCCTCATTGCCACATGCTTTCTATCCTTAGGACAGCTTGGGTTTTCTGGTTACTTCTTCCTAGAGAGTGGTAGCCATATATCAGATGTCCTCTTTCTGCCATGATACCAAGCAGCTGCTGTGCCCTTCTTCACAGCTGTGCAAGAGATTTCATCAATGTCAAGCACAAAACGACAGAGTGAGAATAAGCTTCTTAATCTTGATACTCTTCCTGAATTATTTAAAGAAATATGTCTTTTTGAAACAAATAAAATAGTCAAATAAAGAAAATTACTCCCATGCTCTGTACAGCTCCAATAGCAATAGAAGAATTATACTAGCCAACAATTTTTGTCCTATGAGTCGTGTGTGTTTTCTAAAGAAATCATTAAAATCTAGTACTCATAAGCAGAAACTTAGAAATGTAGCTTCAGGGATGGGTTTAGCATCACTGAGACTTCTCATTTTGGGAAGCCAGGTTATGGTTTTCATGATTTCTTCAGCCAAGAAGCTGAAGGGCAAGGCTGGAACAGAGTCCCACTGGTAAAATCTTGGGTGTCATTGCTCGTTTTTCTTTTTTGAGGAAAAGAACCTCAGAGCACTGCAGTGCCTCCCCCATGTGTCATCCCTTTGGGAGGGAAATAATTATGCTGAGAAATTAGACCAAAATAAGATTCCCTTAAGCATAACTTAACCTCAAGTTGTTGCCAGGAATGTGACAAGGAAATGGTAAGCATAGGCTGATATATATTTTTAATTCTTCTTGGAATGTCTTCTAATCTTGTAAAGAAAATGGTTATTCAACATTTGTTCTTGCTTTTAGATCTCTGGGGATTCTTAGATTTCTTTTTGTTCTTCCCACTCTTTCATTTGCAGTAGCAGCACTGGCAAATCAAGATGCAGTTGCCAGATTGTTCCATCTCGGTGCTAGTCCTCATAGCTCATGGTGTACTCCAGCTCTCAAAAGCAGCAATGCACCGACACAAGGCCAATCTCCACAGTCTTAGTGTAGGTCTATTAGCTCTAGGTATGGGCTTAAACTCCCCTGAAACCAACAGGACCCACTCAGATTGTGTAAATGCTTTGCTAAACCAGAGCAGGCTGCTGTTTGCAGGGTGGAACAGACTGTGCCTGGCTATTGAGCATCACAGAAGGGGATATGCACAGACGTAAATCCATCTGCAGAATTTGGAGGATGATTAAACATTGTCTTCCCATAATGAGCCAGCCTTGTACTTAATGATCATGGTGGTGAAAACAAACCTAACACACCATTTCATCTGTTAATTTTGCACAGTTCATTTGAAGTGATTTTATGACCCTATCATGTCTGACAAAAAAAATTATGTCCAAAATGCAAATTTCTAAATAAAAAATGTGACTATGACTGATGCAAAGAAGCAGTTGGTGAAAAAAAAATTTTAGAGGTTACAGATTCTATGATGGGATCCAAAGAGGAAAGATAACATATGGCACTGAAATATATTTTATGCTATGGGTTGCTGAAAGGCACATATGTTTCCTCTTTGTGAGAGAAAGTTGGCTGAAAGTTATCTGCGGAACGTCAAAGTTTTCATTACTATTCCTAATTATGCTATTTTTCTGATGACCTAATCAAACAGAAAAAGTAAATCATACCTCTGACTTTTAGCAAAGACACAAAGTGCCTGACTGTCCTTGAATTTAGTCTTTTCTAATTGCCAGTTGTTCCCCAAAATAATTATATTGTAGATTTATTTTTATAGCCTGAAGTTCTGTTCTAGGACAATTTCACCTCTTGAATTTGATGTAGATGTTATAGGAGAATTTTTAAGAAGGATGGTTACTGTTGAATTATAAAAGATTTAATAAGATACAGTGGACCATTTTGTTCTCTGATGCAACCCTGAGAAGACAAGTTATAGAACAGGTTAACGTGATTTTGGATGTTTGAATGCCAATGTACTGGAATATCTTGGATTATCTTGTTTCTTTGAATATTTAGAGGAAAAATGTTATAAATAACATTACTAGTATATACTAGGTTAGTGTATTTCTCCAGATGGTGTTATCCATGGGCCCTGAAATTAGCATTGTGTAAACCAGAGGATGTAGGTCTCTGTCCTTTTCACAGATCACAAATGTTAAAGGAGACACCAATCTGAAGATTTAATAAATTAACTTATTGATTTTTCAATGTTTTGGGATAGATTTCCAAAGTTCTTAGTAGTGCTCTGATTTGTTTTGGTAAGCTATTTTACGATATCCAGGAACCATCTAATTTTTGCCTTACAAGAGACTATGACCTCTCTTCAGATAGCAAATTATTTTCTCTGCTCCATTCAGAAGTACCTGCCTTCTTTTCCTGGGCTTGGGGTTTGTGTGAAATTTAGTAACTTATTAAGTTAGATGGCCTAAGTACTTTAATCAGTTATCTAGCTTAGATTTGTGTAAACACCAGCTCTTAGAGCAGAATATCACAAGCATTGGCTAGAGGGGACTTAATACCCAATGACAAAAGTGTTTGCTTGTCTCTGGAGCAATGAAGGACCAAGCCCTGAGAGGAAGAAGATGGGAAGAGGAGGAGGGTGGCTGGCTGTGATGGCCAGAGTGTCCTGCCAGTAGCCCCATCAGCCCTTTCTGCTCCACCTGCAGGTACCCAGCACAGCACAACTACAGCACATGGCCATCACCTTCCAACAATGTGTAGCACATTTCCATACAACTTTCATGAAAAATGAACCTCTTTGATGATTTTAGCAGTATTTTCACCAGACCCAAAAAATCTGTAAACTTACTTGTGTTGCTACAGAAAAGTCTCAGCTGAGAAATCTATCCAAGAAAGAGCCTGAGCAAGCTACTGTATCCCAATTTTAATCTGTCTCCATGCAACTGAACAGATCAGTATGTGTCCTCACTACAGGGGTGAGGCACTGGAACAAGCTGCCCAAAGGAGTTGTGGATACCCCATCTCTGGAAGGTTCAAGGCCAGGTTGGATGGGTCTTTCAGCAACTTAGTCCCATGGAAGGTTTCCCTGGCCTGTGGCAGAGGGGGATTGCAACTAGATGATCATTAAAGTCTCTTCCAAACTAAACCATCCTGTGATTCTGTGTTGCTCTTGGTCAGAAGAGAGCAAGGTGAGGATTCCTCAGGGTATGTACTTGTACATAAGTGAGCTGCATCTATTTGTCTTGGAGGTCTTTGAAACACACTGGAACAATTTCTGAGGAACATTGCTGAGACTGGTCCCTGTGTCCTTGTCCAGTACCATTAGGTAATATTTAAAAAACCCTGAGCAAACAACCAAACCCCTGCAACAGAGGAATAGATCACTTCTGAACTATTTAAAACAGTGCTTTTGCTAGTGAACTTAATGAGAAATGAACAACTGTGGGACATGCCTGGAGCCTTTTAGCACATAACCTTGAAAAAACTTTTTATCTGGTATAAAATAAATGCTAATCAGAAGCAGGGAATCTAAAAAGAAAACTTATGGCCTTAATGGTAGTTAGGATCCACATCTCAAATTATTAACACTTTAATAACATATATAGGTGTTAGCACAAGAAGTGGTAAGAAGAGAACTGTGTTGTGTGAAGGATTGCTACGTATAATTACATAATTCACAAAAAGCGCATGCCCCAATATAATAAAATGAAGAAGAGTAGGAATAAAAATGTCCAAGCACGACTTAAAATTTATCAGCAGTGGAGTTCAAAGTCCAATATTTCTTAGTTCTAGCTAATTACTACACTTGAAAGCTCCTTGTAATTAGGAAGGGGAAAACAAAAGGATTTTTTCAAGATTGAACAAAGGACCTCTAGTTCATCTATTTCTGCAAAGATAGGGCAGAATTGCACTGGTGCGTTGAGACTGGAGGACTTGATACCCTGTTAGCCATTATTTCTGATTTTCCTGCCACATATTTTTATTCCAGTGTTTGAGAACCTGATGACTGTCTCCATCTTGCACCTGATACTTGTAGTGCCCTTAAGCAGCTTTTGCATTTGGCCTTGTTCTGAGTATTTTGGCATCAGAAATAAGTTTGAGCAATTGTTAATCTGCTAGATCGGTCTGTGTGTACTGCAAGCCATTCACTTCATTCTTACACAGGAGTACTCACTACTCAGCCTTGTGGGCAGGTGATCCTAACCATTTCTTATATTTTCAGTATATCTTTTCCCATTAGGTTATAGGACAGCAGAAGGTAATGATAGTAAATATTAACATAATTTCACAACCAGGGGGACACAATAAGGCACTTGCACAAGATCTGGACAAGCTGAAGTGACTTCCAGCAAACCATTTTATTTTCTAGTCCCACATACTCAGTGAAATATGAGCAGTAATGCTGAAATGCTTTGTAAAATAGTTTTAAAGTCCACTTTAAAGTGTAACCTAAAACGTAGAATAGCTTTGTGAGAATATGACACTGCAGTAGATGTGAGGAGGTGACGCTTGTCTTTCTTAGTACTGAGATTGCTTCTGACTTGAGGGTTTTTGCTTACTTCTACTAAAAGCAGGTTTTAAAGTTAATTATGATGTTAACTTTGATTCCAATGTGTTCCAGTCAGTGCACAGAAACTTTCATAAAATTTTTCATTCACATCCTCATTCTTTGCTTTATACAGAATAAAACCTATTCCTTCAACATTACTTCCCAATTTTCTTTGTTGGACTAACTGGGTTTCTGTTTCCTCTCCTACTTTAAAATCTCATACTCCATTCTGCATATGAAATTAATTTTAAAAACCTGGGTACTCAGTTCATCCCTTACACACACCCCAAAGCAATGGGAGGAATGTCATAGCAATTGGGACTGTTTATTTCCTTAGTGTGGTCTCATCAAAGATCTCCTCTTGAGGTTTTCTGATCAGGGCTGTTCGAGGTCATCATGATGGCATGAGAAAGATGAGGCCAGTGGGGTTAGGGTCTGAGCAGACAAAAGGTAGGGGATTGCATTGGTCAGGAAACTGCTCACAAGGGATATTGAAATTTGGGTTCCTCCTAGGTGAAGAATATATGATGTGGGATTCAAAGTTCCCTTATGCATTTAATTTTAATTGAAATACATCTGGAGGCAGATGCTGAAATAAAAACATAGCTAAGACACCCTGAGGGTGGTGAAAGGGAGTTTGACCAGCTCACTCCCCTGCTCATCATGCTTCCAGAATAAGCAAGACTTGCCATAATCTCATCCTTTATTAAAGGTTAACCTGAGCCCCATTGTGTGCTGGCAGAGAAAGAGTGGACATAAGTTGCCAGAACTGTATGCTTAAAATAAGTAGACAGTATCAAGAATGCGTCACTGTACCAGGATCATTTGAACCCATCTGATTTTATTACACACACAGAGCATTACGGTCAAATCTTCTGCATGGAAATAATCCAAGGGTTTGGGGAAGTATGATATTCTTTAGTCTCAGCAATCTGAAAGAACAAATAAAAAAGCAACTAAAGGGATTACAAATAAATCACCCTGGCTTCTTTATCCTAAAGCCTGTTTGGCTGGATATGTAGTAGTATTCAAAATTGCAGGAACAATTCATATACTTATCTAGCAAACTATTTGACTTGACTGAATTAATGAATAAATAAATTGCCAAAGCTGCTAGCTTTAGCACAAGCCACATTTTACTTCCTCTTTTTTGAGTATATCCTACAACTAAAAGCGGATTTTGTAAATCCTACACTGAGATTAATCACGTGTTGTGTTCAAAGACAAAACAGGGCCTTGAAATTACAGATTTGGGAAAAAACGTGCCTTATGCTCATTTGTTAATTTTTTGCCATCAATATTAGAAGTAGTCCATAAATAAGTCCTGCTTCTGTCATAAGTAAGTGTTTTCTTCACCCTTGTTTGAAGAATTTACATAAAGTGTTTATGTCTGAGTCTAAACCAAGTTTTTTCTTGTGACGTGCGTTGACTGAACTTTCAGCGAAGAAACATCTAAGGATAAAATTCCTTAGGAAAACTCAAATAATCTTAGAAAAAATAGGACTTATATGATATTTGTTGAAACATGGAATTGTTTTGGGTTATGATATTTTGGGGGACAAAAGGGTTTTAGTTTTTTTATCAAGGCCTTTTTCATCCTACTCTCTTTTCT
Source organism: Polioptila caerulea (assembly GCA_013397295.1). Taxonomy (NCBI): domain Eukaryota; kingdom Metazoa; phylum Chordata; class Aves; order Passeriformes; family Certhiidae; genus Polioptila; species Polioptila caerulea. Next base: position 91,608 of record VYXF01001414.1, read on the forward strand.
CTCCATTTTCAAGGAGATATTATATTCTCTCTCAGTACCATGGATTCAGTGAGTCTCACACCTTACAGAAAGAGATACGACATCTCCTGAGAAATGGAGAGGGTTTTTGTGTTCATTTATCCTCTGATGAGTCTCCCCTGTTATTCATATTCTAACTGTTCTCTTTGTGTTGGTCCTCCCCTCAGTAGCCCTATCTCTCCAAAGCACCATTAGATATTTTCTTAAATTAAAATAATTTTGGAGTAGATTTTTTTCAGCCAGTGCCATGAACATTCTGCACTGCTCACTTACAAAAAAAAAATCATCAGTGAAAGACAAAATGTGGTGCAAAACCTAACTTTTTTGAAATATTTATGTCTTTCATTAGTGTTCGTGAACACATTATATACTGTGTTATATACAAACACATAAATGTGTTCAAGTGCATGCATACTCACACATGTACCCTTTTATCTCTTCAAACAGGATGCTTAGAGATCATTTTTCTGTATAATACAGATGGCTATCTGTGTGTATGTTGAATCAATTTTGATTTCTTAAGGTTGTGAATAGTACAAACTGAAAGAATTTCCAATACGGTGCTAGGTGTGCTCCTGTAATAATTTAACCAGTGTTAATATATAGTTTTGGAATGCAATACAAGGCACCAACAAAAAGCCTAATGCGCAGTCATGGGCTAGATTTTGGTTTGTAACTCCCAGAACTCACACCTTCAGGAATACAGAGTTTTCTGCACCCCAGATGACACTGTGACACAGCCACTCCTCCCAAGAGCCTGCTGACCACATCAGCAGCCCACAGAGGCTGGCAGAAGAGAGTACAAATCCTCTGCTTCCTTTGGCACATCCTCAGATGCATTCCTGGTGTTTTCCCACACAACCAGTTGTTTGTTTTACCACTGAGTTCCTTCTCAGTGGTAAACAACCCTAGGAAGAGGGGATTAGAGCAGGGAATTGAGATTCTTATTGTTATTTGCACTTGTCTCCATTTTATATGGACACTTTACCCAATAATTTCTGTCCTACCTTCCCCAGCTGACAAGAATGCTCTAATTAAGCTACTGCTGCTGTAGTCACTGTAGTGAATCTCTCAATGTGAAATTAGCAGGTAGATGAAAAGCCATATGTCTCCATATCTGCAAAATCTAAGACAATATATAAATTCTGCAAAATCTAAGACAATATATAAATGGTAAGATAAAAGGACTGAAAGCAATATGATTAATGACTGGAATTTTGTGTGGTTGTTCCTGGTGTCTCTCTTACTGATGGAAAATATCATACATGATAAGTTAATTAAATGCATTGTCATATTTCTTTATTGTCTTGGAACCACAAAGGAGAGCAAAACAAAGCTAAACTAAAATATTTCTCAGATGAGAAAAAAGAATTATTTGTATTTTGAAGATACTGGTAAAAATAGTCCAGGTAGAAGATGCTGGTACGTTTCAAAACCAGAAATATTCTAGTTTCATTCCAACCAGGAAAAATTATTGTTTTCTGTAATAGTTTTTAGTGCATAATTTCTTGAAAAATGATGCTGCTTTTTTTCATATCCTTTCTCTAGGTATAATCATCTTCAAGTGTGTGTTTATTTTCCTATTTTCTCCTATTGCTTCAGCTTTATTTTAGACAGCTATGTTGGCATGATGGCAAGGTTCAAATATTCAATTGGAGATCATTCTAAGTTTCATTTTTGTTTTATATAAGTAGTCAAAATAAATAGGAAGGCTAAAAACAGAGATAAAAGTCAATCTCCATGCACATTAACAATTCTGCAGGAGTTATACAAATCTCATACTGAAGCCTACAAGAGATTTTTCCCATCTAACACCTTAAGAGTCAATATTTATTTAGTATATGATAGCTCAGGTCTGGACATTAATAAAAGAAAAGATATCCTTGTTTCAAGAAAATAAGACAAATAAACTATTTGCATGATGAATGGAAACAAAACCAAAAATAAAACATCAAAAGAGAAAGAAAGTTGTTAGGAAAGTAGAGAGTCCTGTTGGTTGCCCCATTTGATTATATCTCAGAAAAATACATTATTCAGGAGTGTCTGTGAAGGTCAGAATTAAATCACAGATCATTCAGCCCAGTAAAATTAAAGAGATCAGAATGAAGAATTCAAGATAAAGACAAGGTTTAGGAAACACTCCAGTTTGGTTTCATCAGTGAACAGTGTATGAGGGGAGTTTTAATCTGCCCTGCATCATCTTTTTCTGAGAGCCCCAAACACCTCTGCAGTCCCCTGCAGCCTGGTGGGAGTTCCCTTGCACATGGCCCAGGGTGCCTTTCCCAGGGTCTGGCGGGGTGAGTGGCATATGCTCCTGGGGACCAGCATTGGGATGATGGGAGGAGCCAAGTGGGGACAACTTCTTCCTTTGCTCTTCCTTTTTTAGACTCAGAGCAACTAGAGTCTCTTGTTTGGTGACACTGTGGCTCTGCTCAGGCTGGTAAATACGTCAGGACACGTTTTGCTTTTGGTGGGTCAGGTGTCATTTCCGGACTCTTCCCTTACTGTGTGTCACTCCTCAGTATCCTGCCCAAAGGTGAATAAACCCACAAAGAGAAACACCCCATCCCTCTGAACCTGTGAGAGCTGTAAGGTTGCCTGTGTAAAGCCTGCTTGGGCAATGTGCTTTCGTGCTAACTGGCAGCAGCCTTGTGGCAGCAAAATAGAAATGCTCTCTGCAGCACAGGTTGAATACCTGCATGACTTGACCCTGGTCTTTGATTCTGGGTTTCTTTCAATCTATTCCAAATAACAGAATGAAAAAGAAAGAGTAAGTACTACACACTAAAACCCAATGGACATATAAGTAACTCCTGTATGAAATATGCTGATAGAAATTTGGAGGTGTTGTCACGATGACATGCAGCCATAGAACCACTCAAAGGGGCAGCAGAGACAATTTATATCATTAATATTCAAAGGCTTGTTAAAGAGGATCCTTATTCCTGTGCCACCTTGCATCATAGATGTTAAAAAAGGGCATGTTTTCTTTCTTCATTATTACAGCAAGCAAATATTTTTGCTTTCATTGCATGTTCCATAATATTTTTATATAGATGTACATGGGTTTGCACATCTTTATACATGTATATAGATGTCTTACTGATGTATAATAATATATATAGCATACATAATACTTTGCAAAATAGATCCAATGTTTATACTGTTGTACTTCTACATGCACAATATTTATAGGCCTGTTATTTATGTATTTCATAGACTCTCAAGGGGCTGGAATGAACCATAAAGGTGGACCTTGCTCCACCCAACCTGCCTTTGAACACTGCCAGGGTTGGGGCATCCACAATATCCATGGGCAATGTGTCCAGTATCCCACCACTCTCACAGTACAGCATTTCTCCCTGACATCTAACCTAAACTTCCCCTTCTTCAATTTGCACCCCTTACTCCTTGTCATATCACTGCAGTTCCTGATTAGGAGTCACTCTCTGCCTTCCTGGTAGGCCCCTTTCAGATGCTGGAAAATTCCTGTGAGGTCTTCACACAGCCTTCTCTTCCCCAGGGTGAACAGTCTCAAATTCTTCTGCCTGTCCTCATAGAGAAGATGCTTCACTTTGGGGCCCTCCCCTGGACTTGCTGCAGTGGTTCCCTGTCCTTCCGATGTTGGGGAGACCAGAACTCTGCACAGCACTCCAGGCTGGGTCTCACAAAAGAAGGATAATTACCTCCTTAGACCTGCTGGCCATACTTCTTTTGATGAAGCCCAGGACAGAAAATAGTCGAAATTTGTATAGGATGATTATTTATAATTCTTCCTAATTATAGGAACTCTATGCACTATCTTCCAAAGTTAAATGGACTTAGTAAGTGTTGCATTGTTGCCTGTAATCAAGCTACTCTGCCAGTATATCTGCTAACAGCAAAGATTACCCCTTGCTTTAGAGCAGAGGATAGAGGGTGCACAGTGACAAAGAAGGAAATTCAGAAGCCTATAATCTTACTAGAGCCACAGTTTTCCTCTTCATTCTGCAATCCTCAAGTGCCAAAATAAGTTTGAGAACAATGTGAACACAATAGAATGCAGAAGTCACAGGTCCTAATAAATGGTTGCAAAAAATTGAGTTCAAAAGAAATTTGGAAAAAAATTAAAACCCTCTTGGTAAAGGTCAAAGCATGACCACAGGCAGTTTGCAGTACAAAATGCGTAAAAAAATATATAATCATGTTAGTAGCACAAACCAGTGTCCAGATGTTATTTGTATACAGTTGTAATTTAGAGCTTTTGGAAGGAACAATACAAGTAAATGCAGTTCAGCTGTTTAGAAAGGTGGATGAGAATTTTTGTTGTAGGATTAGCTGGCAGTCAGTGATTAGAAGAAAGGATTCTGCTCGCGTGGCCTGACGTCTTCCTGCTGTCTGTAGCAGAGGGCCATCCAAGTGCAGTGGGTTTGCTGGGTCCCAAGAGGCCTGCAGAGAACTGGAGCACACAGCCAGCTGCTGTGCTGAGTGAGAGCTGTGCTACAGCTACAGGAAGAGTCCAGGAAAATCTGGGAAAACACCATCCTGCATGTCCTGTCTTCAATCTCAGTTTGGGAATAGATTTACCAGTGGGAAGGAACATTTGCACCCCTTGCCCTTAACACCAAAGATCATCCTGGAGCTCACAGCCTGCTGAGGGTGCTGACCGTCCTCTTCCTTGTGCCCATCTGTACTGCAGCTCTTCCCAGGGTCTGTGCAGAAAATAGTCTGAAGGCTATCTGGGAAGATATCCTTAAGCCCATTCTGGCTGCTGGAGTTAGCTGAAATTGTCCCCACGGTTGTGAGGCTAAGAATTACCATGGAAACACTTGCAGCAAACTCTTGTGTCAAAGCAAATATTTCAGTGTTAGTTAACAGATTTAAAAAGATGCTGATTGAAAGAGCAGCATGCTTTGTTCGCTTTATGAGGTCACTTAGCTAATCTGCCCAGTAAATCTGTTTGCTGCACGTGTTGCTCTCTGCTGACCTTAAAAGTTCTTGTAAAAGATGGATTGGAGAGCTTAGAAATAACACAAAATACCCTCAGATGTTATCCCCGACTATATGATAGCTATGAAAAACAGATGACTCTGGCAGTGCTTTTCCTTTGGAAGTTAATATATGTCTGTCTAAGAACTGTTCCTGGGCAGGAAACTTGTGGCTGCGTGGTGCCATCTGCAAGGGAGTCTGTTTGTCCTGTAACAGCAATGTGACTGTCAGAAAAGGCTCTGTGCTCAGATCCTAGCACACTGACCAGACACTGCATGGATCTATGGTTTTGGTGCTTTCCCTGGCTTAGGGAAAGTTTGAATGTGTCCCTTTATTGCTTAGTGTCACTGCTTCTGCCCACTGACTGTTTCTTACTTGTAAATATCACAGGCTCTTCTACTTGACCCTTGTTTTTTTTGACCATATGGACAACTTGTGAACATAACCCTCAGCTTTGCCATATTCCCTTTTGTCCAATCCCTGTTTTTTAACAGCACTCTTTTCAACAAGATATTTTAATTCTTACCTAATGGACATTACCTCTGCAATTGTATCCACAATTTTCATTAGCATACTATTATATGACTACATCATATTAATGATAATTTTGCAAGATCTCTCTTAATTTGTGGATAATTCTTGTCTCTTTTTTTTTTTTTTTCCTAGACATATTACTTATAAACACTTTGGCAGTGTTAGTGCAGCATATGTTTTTCCATGAATAATTTAGTAGTTGTACTAAACCACTATCATCCTGATATATGAGTCTGAATATGCTGAATATACTGGGTACTGATTAGTATGGATAACAGCACTGTGAGAATGAATTCAACGCAGGAAATATTTCACATGCAAAACACATTCAGTTTTCACCAAAAAAAATGAATAAATATTCAGCTCTCTTTTTTTAATGACTATAAGACATTGTTCTTGCGCAACAGTATGGCAAAACAGGATTTAAATTTACAAGTAGTACAAATAGAAAGTTTGCCAAAAGGTGATTTTGTACAGCTCAAAATCTACACGGACTTGGATCAAATTTGCCAAGTACTTTCTGTAAAGCTGTAAACATATTAGGCTGTTGAGGAATCATCATATCTTGACAGAGGGACAGTCAATGTCCCTTCTGCTTTTTCAGTGTCCAGTGATTAATGCTGTCAAGCAAAACGTAGGAGAGCTGTGCTCACTGCTGCCTGTATTGATTTAAACTATGATTCTCTTGTCTCAATAGTGCATTTTAACCATGCTTTAACCATCAGGATAAAAAAAAATCCCAATGTATGTTTCCTCAATATTTACCTCTCTGATACCCATTTTCATAAATACTGAAGCATTCACTGTCAAGAGCAGGAGAATGGCGTAGCACAGTGGCTGGCCCATTTCACAAGAAGTGTAGATTGGAACCCCCACAGTGAGAACTGGGTCTAGAGCTTGCAGTTCAGGCACCAGAAGCGTCCCCATCACTGGTGATTCTGGAAGAAGGAAGCAGTGGTGGAGATGCAGCCAGTCCTTCATTCCCTGTTGGGTTTTTTTTGTATGGGACAGGATGGAACATTTTGTTTCAGGTTGAAGAGACGTTGTGACCCAAAAACATGTTGATAAGGAAGTTGTTTTGTTTTACTTTGGCAGAACAAAATGAAAGATGAAAGGGGAAAGAGGTTGTTTAGTTTATTCCAACTGGAAGAAAGAAAAAAGAATTGTTGTTTTTTTTTTTTTTTATTGGCACTCTCAGTCCTGGTTAGATCATTGATATTGATGGGACAGTTGAGCCTTTGTCTGTGCTGCTGCTGCTTACCATGGACCAGAGAAGATCCCTTCCCCTGTCCCAAAGAGTGACTATCCTGAGGAAGAAAACAGCAGAGAAACAGCTGCCACCCCCATCCAGGTGCTCTGTCCCCTTTGTGAATAGCAGAGAAGGGATAAAGCACAGGTTAAACAGGTAAAGAGAAGCCTGAGTACTGCAGCAAATAAATCCTGTGCTGCTGGAGCTGATTTAAGCTGCTTCCTGCCAGCTTAGGGGGGTGGCCTGTGGCCTGGGCAGCAGAGAGGAGCTGGCCATCTACCATGGCTCCTCCTCTGCCTGCCCCCTGTGCAGGACCTGGGGCCTGAGTGCCCCACCAGCCCCGGCATAGCCCCTGGTTGGCATCTTCCCCGGGATGCTGCTGCCAGTGGTGTAGCAGGAGCAGCCTGCACTCACACAAGTGCCTGTGCTGCTCAGCATGCAGGAAAAGGGCTGTGGCCACCCCTCCTTGGAAAGCCAGTAGCCCAAGCTGCTGCAAGTCAGCAGCTGCTCCAGTCACACCAACCATGTGCCTTTCAGGACTGCCTTTTGAGAAAGAAGGAAGCTGAGGAAAAGAAGCTCTGTCCCCATCCCCTAGGGCATCTCAGCGTATGGTACAAATTGCTGCCTCTGGTTTTCCTCGGTTCCCTGACAGCCAGTTGCCCAGCAAGGTTGCCAGGCAGGGTTTCAGCTCTTCCTCTGACTGTGACAGTGCAGTGTTTATTCTGAGACTCAGGTGATGATTTATTTGCTTGATCAATCTCTTCAACTTCAGTGGGGCTGCTTTTCAAGGATGTGTACTTTGGTAAGAGTAGGTCAACCATGCCCACAGAGACTTTGTGAAGGAAAATATGCTAATTAAATATATGCAGGAGGCCACATTTTATTTAAATTATGAAGGGATTTTATTTGTTATGAAGACTACTGTCTTAATTGCTTTTTAAAATTTGCCAGCAGTCTTAACATTTCTTGTCCTTGAAAAATTGTCTTTTTTTCTTCCTTGCTGTTTGTCTGAAATTAAAATTATGCCCACTTCCATTTTTCTACTCTAAAACTACTGGTTCCCAGCAAAGAAATCAAAAGAAATGCCTTGCTTTTCATATAACAGTAAACGTGCAAAACAAGAGGAAAACACCACTGCACAGACTCATCAAAAAGGAATTGCCAGAGTGATGGAGGAGGGTATTTCCATTCCATTTGATGCTTTTAATTGTAGTTCTTATGAATGGTCTGAATCTCCCATGCCTGTGTTGCAGCACAGAGCGAGTTATTTTTAGCACTGTAGCCCAAAGCTATTGTTGCTACTCTACAGTGGCATATCCATAGACACACTTTCTATCCTGCAGTTCCAAGCTCAGTAGGTAAATTAAAAGAATTACCTGATGCAGCATCTTTAGTAGCAATTAACAAATATTAGACAAATATTAATTGAAAGGAGCCTGGAAGAAGATAAATGTAGCCAAAGAAATTGCTTCCTCTTGGTTCAAAGCCTCTGTAGATGCATAAAACCCAGAAAACAAGAGATTTTTTTCTAAAGATGGCATAGAGGAAAGCTCTTTGAGATTTACCTTTCTGCTAAATACACACAAAAGAAACACCATTATTATTTGGATTTTTTAAGAAAAAGGAGTTTTTGCCATTTGCAAATAAAGGTTAAATTTTGTGTGGAAAAAAATTTAAATCCATTTCTCCTTTCACTGGGGATCTTTAAATTTTTCAGTACAAAGCAGTTGCTGGAAAAAATTAGTCTTCCCTGTAACGAATTAGACAGTTTCTCTGTTGCAGAGTGTATTTTTATTAGGGTGAACAATGGAGACTGCTGGCTGGATTGCAATGAGGAGCTTTACATCGAAGGACAAGCTGCATTTATCTGAAGGCAATTCATGGGTTCATAATGGACAGCAGGGCCTTTGTCTTTGCTAAGTCTTCCTGTGAATAGCTCTGTGACTCATAGCCAAATTATAGTTGCTTCCTACTATCATGGCCTTTTTAATAGCGAGGTTCACAAAAGGCTCTCTTCAAATGCTAAGTGGCACTAGTGGGCCTTTTTTTTTTATTGTTTTCAGTTTTTAGAATCAGGTTAAATAAATAAGAAGCACCATTTTTGGTCCTTGCAAGGGTTTTTTTGTGAAAGATTCACGTTCAAAGCATAAATATAATGTTTAGAATCTTAGACATTTTTCTTCTAATTAACCCAGTTAACCAATGATTGATACACTAGAAAATCCATCCAATCGAGGATAAAAATCTCACAGATGTGCTGCTGCAGATACACAGTTAAAAACATGTAAAGGCTTTTGATGAACACCTTTTAAGTATTTTGAAATCCTTCATGACAAATGACTGTATATTCTGTGCATTATATCATCATGTGGGTGCTAATGGGTGATATTCCCAGCTTCCTTAAGAGAGATTGCTTTGGGGGGAATCTAAATAAATACATGCAAAATGTTATTCATAGTAGTAGCAAATGTTACCTCATAGTATCTTGGAAGGACCCATCAGAACTGAGATTCTTTTGTGCTATGCATCCACAGACATCCTCAGGCATGCACATTGTGCCTAAAGTTGTATAGGTACTGTTTAATTAAACCACTGTTTCTTCAAGTTAAAATTGTGCCATTTCTGGGGCAATCTAATGTGTGACTGTCTAATAATGTGTGTCTAATAACTGTCTCCATAAATTATTTTCCCACATTGTGCTTTAATTAAAAGTGAGCTCTGATTGCCTTGTAATATACAGAGGGCTGGAGCCTGACTGTTCACTCAGTAGATTGGCAGAAACTTTAATCTTCCAGTCTACTCAGAGGTAAACAGGATTTAGCATATGCCGTGAAATATTTTTTTTTTCCCTAGGAGTAAGTGGATGAGTTTAGAGGCCAGAGATTTAAGCTTTTTAACTCATGCTAGACGAAAGGGAGCAAGTTGAAATTTCTCAAACCTCACCTTTTTTATTTTTTTTTTCCACTGAAGAGCATAGGCTTCATACGCTTTATTTTGTTATCCTGTACTTGGATACAATAGGGAGGTTGTGAGGTGAGAAGAATAGCATTTAATTCCAGTTCCAGTCAAATGAACACTTTGAGAAGTGGTTTTCTCCTTCTTCTCCTTTCTAAACTACTTGGTAGTGGCCAAGGGCATTTTTACAGCCCAAGGACAAGATGAGAAAACCCAACACCCACTAGAGAGTTGCTGAATTGCCTCACATGGAGAATTCATTTCAGGGGCGTGATTCAGCCTGGCACTTGAGCACGTAGTTTTGCAGCAGCTTCAGACAGGAGTGAAATCTAATGCTCTGGTCCAAGCAGTCTCCTGTAGAACTTGCATACAGTAGTTTCCACCTTGCCCTTGTGCTCTGTGTTGAGATGGATTGTCCTTCCGAGCTGCTTCAGGGGATGGACACAGCCAAGAAGTCCAAAGTGGAATGAAAACTTTTGCATTGCCTGAAAGGAAAGCTGTCTTGGATGCCAGTGGTAGATTTGCCAGAGGGAAAAAAGCCTTGATGAGTTAGCGAATCACAGAATGACAGAATGGTTTGGGTTGGAGGGGACCTTATAGATCCCCTAGTTCCAACCCACCTGCCAGAGGCAAGGACACCTCCCACTAGACCAGGTTGCTTAAAGCCCCATCCAACCTGGCCTTGTACACTTCCAGGGGTGGAGCATCCACAATTTCTCTTGGCAAGCTGTTCCAGTTCCTCACCATCTTAGAGTAAAGAATTACTACCTAATATCTAATCTAATGTCTAAAGCCACTCCCCTCCGTCCTGTCACTATATGCTCCTGTAAAAAGTCTCTCACCATCTTTCCTGTAGACTTTCTTCCAGTGCTGGAAGGCAGCAATTAGATCACCCCAAAATCTTCTCCAGGCACAACAATCCCAGATCTCTCAGTCTTCCCTCATAGGAGAGGTGCTCCATCCCTCTAATCATCTTTCTGCTCATCTTCCCATTAATGAACAGTGAACCTTCGGTATCAAACCCAGCTGGGTCCTACCCACATAAGGTTCCTTTTGTTCTGAGACTGCAGATATTCCCATTCTCCGATGTCTACAGATCCAAGGGTAGAAATGAGCTTCAACTTGCTTTTAAATTTTCAGGCTCAACCTGGCAGGCAGGTACTCCCACACTACCCTGTGCCCCTGCATTGCCATTTGTGTTCACTTTCTTGGAATCTCTCTCATTTAGTCTTTCTTTGTCTTGCTTCTAAGTCTTTCCAATTCACCACATCTTTTTCAGAAACAAATGTGCTGCTTTTCTTCCTGAACCTACAACTTCTTCACGTGTTCGTACTGAGGAATACAAAGATGTCTTATTTTCCTATTAGTAGGAACATTGTGGGGAGGAAAAAACTGAACTAATTCATATTGTTGTTTACCATTCTATAGACTCATAGAGCTGATTGTCACTAAACAAGAAAAATCAGACTTCAAGAAAAGTAGAGTTTGTCTTTTCTATATCTGCAGTTTTGAAACAAATGTAATTTAAAAGCCTACATGCCAGATAAGAGCAGATAATTTTATTTCCCTTTAATTCTGAATTGGGGCCAACTTAATCAGGCTATGTGCTGTTTACTTTTAATGACTTTTCTCCATCAGACACCTTGACTGTTTACTAATGGTAGTGCTTACCCATCATTTATCATCACACAGAACTGCAACCTTTTGGAAAGCAGTATTCAGCATCACTTGGCCGGTTTTCAGAATGTGGACAGAATCAATAACAGATCAAACTGTCTACATTGAAGTGTCCTGAAGAAGAGAACAAACTGGGCTGTTAGGGAGAGGCCACTCCATAATCTGTGGACTACCTGAATTTCACCTGAGATTCTCCTGAATTTCCCCATGACTTTGTTCAAAAGGTTAAAATGTAACTGAGAAGGGGTCTTTGACACACACTTTGAGACAGGAAGACCCCTTGTGTATCTCTTAGTCCACAGATGGGGCAGATGTGCTCACTTCCACTTTTTCACTATTGAGTATCAAGATTTAAAACCTGGACTCTTTATTCATTCTGGGTAGTTAAAAAAAAATAATACTTGAACTCTTTTTATTCAGAAAGATAACCAATAAGGCTCTCCTTGGATATCCTGGGGCAATGCCTCAGCAACAATTATTCCATTCTGAGGCTATTTTGTATCAAGCCCTTTTCAATTATTAAGGCTCATTCTATCATATTTGTGCACATGCAACTCACAATCTGCAAATTATCCACATGCCACCAACTGCATGTTTGGACTAAGGCATTAGGGTATCTCACTGAATAGTGAAATGCTCATGAACACCCTTCACACAAAAATATGGACTTAACAAAGCAAACTGCAATAGTAGTTGCAGGAAAATTAACCTAATTTCTTCCTTCTAATTATACAGATATCCAGAAGTATTGAAGTCACTGACAGGATTTCAGTGAGTTTTGGTGCCTATATATCATAAATTCTGTGATCAGGAGATTCTCTCTGGGATCAGAGAAACCATATGTGGACAAAAACTGAAATACAGGAGATTTCCTCTGAGCACCAGGAAACACTTTTTCACTGTGAGACTAAAGGAGCACTGGCACAGGCTGCCCAACAAGGTGGTGGATTCCTCATCCTTGAGACCTTCAAAAGCCTTCTGAAAATGGTTCTGGGCAACTAGCTCTAGGTGGTTCTGCTTTAGGAGCAGGGGTTGGACCTGGTGAGCTCCAAATATACCTTCCAGCTCTGTGGTTCTATGATTCAGGTACCAGCCACAGGAGCTGAGGCATCAGAACTTGGCCCTCAGTTGCTTTTGTGCAGGGGAAAAATCAACCCATCTCTTTAAACGTCCTGCTAAAACGTACTCATAATGTAAGACATGGAAAGTGAAATAGGGTTGAAATAAGCAATTTTGTCAACAACATTTAGAATGTAACATTTTGAACTCTTAATACAATTTCCTCAGCTCTCTGGAAATGCCTGGTTTGACTGAAATTATACTTCTTCAGAGACAATGTAATCATTGATTTCAGTCACCATTTGAATAATACATCAAGATTTTTTATTTTTTAATCTTGTAAAAAAAAAAAAAAAAAAGCAATTGCATTTTTCTTTTTAGGAACAATCTGGTACTTCCATCTACAAAGCTGTTATTTACATATCAACAGCTTTGTTCATTTCCTCTCTTCTTTGGCCAAATGTGAGATTACAATGAAAGCTAGACAAGGGGTGGCAACTCCATCGAGTCAGATCAAAAGAGGCAAAAACGAGTAAACAGGACTATGAGGAAGAATAAACAATTAGGGTAAAAATAGCAAAATTGAATGGGTTTTGTGTGTATTTAATTTAATTTCACATTTTTTTGCTAATTGAAAAATCTTGTCAGAAGTCCGAAAATAATTTTTCCCGTTTAATCAGGTCGGTACATTTCCATTTGGCAAATACACCACTGCATTTATTTTCCCCTCCCATAGGTCAAATGACAGTGCCTTAAAGATACTTGTTAATAGTTTTTTTATGTAGGAACAACTTTTCCTGTATGCTTTTCTCATAAAAATCTTTTGTTGTCCCAAACAAAACCATGGCATCATGGGTAGTAACAGCATTTCTAATAAACCCTTAATGAAGTAAAAACTAATTATTTCATTATTTACTAGCAGCCAGTCATATATTGGAATAGAATTTGGCACTGCCTTTATTAAGATATTGAACCAGGTTCAGACACGTAATAAGATAAAAGTAAAAAGAAAACACTAAAAAGCGGAAGACAGTGATTTGAAGAAGAGAGACAGTGATTTGAGGAAGAGAATAGAGGCCTGCCCATTGTTTAAATGGCGTGGCATCAGATACCAGTGCACAGTGCTGCTACTTCCATGAAAAAAGTGCCCTTTTCCACACCTTATGACTAAACATCTTAAGACACTTAATGCATTTACAAGTAAACTTCTCTTGGCAATGAACCCAAGAAAAGAATTTATAGTATTGAGACAGAAAGCTGTAGCTGAGGAAGGAAAAAGGGAGGGGGGATAACAAATCAAAGTGAAAGACTTACAAACAGAACACTGATGAAAAGTAAGATCATATTTGTATACTCTTGTCTTACCCTTTGACTTTCCCTGTATCCAGTCCTTGCAAGTTCTCACACATCAGTGTCAACAGTTTGTCTAGTGCAGGGGTAGGCTGAGCAATAAGGGTATTATATAGTACTTACTCCAAGTGGAATATTAGACATGAAAAAGGACTAAGGGAAATTCTTTGTCTTTGGGAAAAATACTGTATTTTAAGGTTCTGTGCACATCTCACTGACTGATGGCTGGGGCAGGTGTGAGTTACTCTCTGCTTTTCCAGGCGAGCTTAGAGAGGGACGTTGTAGTGATGTCTCTGGTCACAGGAGCTGGCTGTTATGAGCTTGAGCTCTTTTTCCCTCCCCTTATGCTTTCTTGTTTCCTACTGTTTGGAAGGACTAGCTGTCACCCAGGTGACTCACTTGCTCTTTTGTTCTTCTCAAAGTGGTTTGCAAAAGGGGGTGGGCACTTTTACACAAGACCTGCAATAGCAAGTCTGTTCTGTGAATTAGACCAGAGTCTGAAAGAGAATATGAGCTGTGGGTACAAGGATTTTTTCAGCTATCAATAAAGTACAGGTGTCTCTGAGGCTGGGTGCATCTTTGAAATAATAGGCACCACCACCATACAATGTGTCAGGATGAAGAGAGAGTGCATTGCTCTTCTGAAAAGAGGAATTTGAGCTGAATGTAATTGCTCATATGGACGTCAGCCAGTGCACCTGGGCTCAGTCACCATAGCAAACCCTAATTCCTAAAAACAGATTCAGGAGAAATGTTCTGTGGCAGTATATTAATTCTCAGAACTGTTTGTGTAGTTCATATATTCATCTTCACTTTCAGAAATGACATTTGCTCTTATGTCTGGCACCTAATGATCAAAAAAATTTCTCTGTAACTCTGTCAGAACTGTGCAGCTAATTGGGCTGAGACACCAAGATGACAAATACTTTAATCCTTTTACTTCAGATATTTCAATATTGGAAAATACAATGGACAGCATACTTACATGGTATACCTTGAGCAAAAAATATCAGTTTGGTTTATGCTGATTTTAATCAGCTAAGTATCCAGTTGAGTAATCTCATATGTTTCTCATGAGAAACATACCAAATTTCTGACAATCTTGGTTCATTCTTCTTGCTGCTTAGGCAGAGGTATTTCAGTCCCACAGACACTGGGCTGGCTGCTTGCACACTCTGGAGTGGTGAACCAAAATGTTCCTGCTCATCCTCTCCACGCTGGTGGAGTACATTTTACCAGGTACAAAGTAGCCAAGTGAACATTAGGCCTGGAGTGAGTTTAGAGCCCAGTTTTGCCTGATAGTCCTTGACTGAGAAGCTGATAGAGATCCCTGGAAAGGGTCCTGTGGGCATTTCTCCTGTTGGACATGTTCTGCCACGAAAACACCAAATCTTCATCTTCTAGACAAACAGTGGCATCCTGTGCTTTATCCACGACTGCTCTCTTTTAGTGCTAGGAGGACTTCCCAACTGGACAGGATCATCCCAGCTGCGAAAAGGAGATGTCTGATAGCAATTGATTCCAGCTGAGGAATAACATCAGGCCCCAGCTCTGAAGTAGCAATTCTGTCACATGAAGTTCTGGTATTCTTGTGCTGAAGCCCATTCATCTGGGGCTTCTTTTTAGGGTCAATTATCACCATTCATTACCAATAAATTTATACAGATTGTTAAGCTTCTAAAACCAAGTTTAAATTAGAGTTTAAAATCAAGCTGAAGGAATGTCTTTCTCTGGATATGGCCATAACTCTGACTCAGTTGAGCCTGCTATAGAACTCAGGAAGGATGAAAAGTAGGTAAGTTTCTGGAATTTTCTTGTGAAGTTTGTCACAAAATTTAGAGCAGCTGCTTATTAGAGGATGTAGAGGTTCTTCTCCACTAGAGTGATGTGTGAAATAAATCACAGGATGTTAACTCTTGTAAAAATCTCATAGTCTTGAAAGTCAAGTGAATGCCTTTTTGAGGAAGAAGAGGCTGTACTAGGCAAGGCAGCATTATCTCTAATGCCTTCATTTCCTCCATAATGGAAGTCATTAAAGTATATATATTTGGACATGTACTGAAACTTCAGATTGGATTTTTAACCTTTTACCAGCTTTTCCTTTATTTTCTTCTTAGGATCAATCTTTAGCCATTAGCTTAGACTAGAATACCTTGCTGTGTCTTGTCCCCTGGGCTGATTCTGTAAGCAGTGTTTTACTTTCATTGTGTTTGCTATTACTGTCCTCAAGCTGAATATCAAAACAGGAAAAAAATTGAAACAACAAACTGAGAGGATGATCTATCACATTTAGCAAGGCAGCCCATATTGGGCTATGATAACTGTGTGAAAAAGAACGACTCTGCCACTAACAAGGTTTAATCAAATTTCTAAGATTATTATTATATTGCATCAGCAGATATTCAGAACTACTCTTTGTAGATGTTTGGAATTCCTGATACTGGTGTGTGTTAAAACAGTTATATGTCTTGTCACTGTATTAAGGATAGGTTTCCCAACTGCTAGGAACTTGAAACCAAGCTTTCTATAGTTAAATGATATTTGGATATATATTTTTTGGCATATTATAATGAATTAAGACTACCATCTAGCCCAGAAAAATAAGGGAAATAATTTGAATCAAACTATTGAAATCATTTGAATCAAATCAATTATTTGAACCAAACTAGTTCATTAATTTAATTCAATTAATGCATTTCTTGTGGATTATTTCAATTAATTGATTCCCGTATAGTAGGTTGTGTTTTCACTTCAGTAGTGTTTCTCTAACATGTGGACATACATAGCAGCAAACTGAATTCAGACTGTGGTGTCTAGAAAAGGATGTCAATCATACCAGCCTCAGCCTGCCAAATTTCATTTAAAATTTATAGAGTTTCTCCATTTGTGAGCTGCATATCTGAAATACAATGGCCTTTGGTCTTGAGATTAATTCTTTATCCTTCTTTGACCCACTTCTGACCTCACAGCAGTTATTCATTATATTTTACACTCTTTCTATTTGGATTAACTTGATTTACAGGAAAGGAAAATGGAAAATATAAGAAAATAACATTTTGGGAAGATGTCTTGACTAACATTGAGGTCAATATGTGTAATTTTACTGAAGCTGGTCAGTTTACTCGCACATATATTTTAGTAAAATAATGCATTTACTTTTAATATACAGAGCTTTCTATTTGAGAATAATTAAACCTGATCACAATATATTTAGCCTAATCATTATTATAGGACACAAACTCATGTTTTGTTATTTGTATTAACAAGGCATTAACAGTTCAGGCTGGTGATGTCACATCTGTGCACCTGCCTGGCTTCTTAATCGCAGTATCTCTGAGGGCTACTGAATCTTTGTGTTTTAGAGAACCGTTCAACCTGTTTGGTTTCAAGGGCACAACAAATTTCAAGCAGGAGACTATTTAAGGACAGCCAGATAGAATGTGATTTCAACAAGTCCCTGTTGAAAATCATATCTAATATTTAATCTAAACATATTGTCATGTTCTCATTCAACCATCTTCTCATCTGGCTGTCTCTGAGGTATCAAACATAATCTAAGCAACTGTCTGATGGCCTTCATATTATTGCTATTTCAATCTATTTGCATTCAAAATTGCATTGCAAAACATCGGATAGACATAAAGTATCCAGTTTGGAACACCTTCTGTGGACAATAAGTGAGATCAGGTGTTTTTCAGGTTGATAGTTTTGTTCTCATGTCAGATTTTGTGCTTACCAGACATTGGAGCACCAAACTGGCAAATGCTGTACTGGGGTCTAAAGTTTTCAGTGGCCTTTAGATCAGTCAATCATATTTACTTGGTGGTTGATATCTCACAGGGACATTTTCTTCAGTTTAACCTGATTGAATATAGCACCACTCCAAATACCTGTGAGATCCTCACTCTGTAATGGATTTAACAAAAACAAACACATCATATAACCATCATCTGGGGAAAAGATGAGTCTCCAGTCCCAAATTTTAAGACCTTGGTTCACCTCTGTCATTAGTATTCTGAAAAAGAAACACAGGATTCATCCCAACCTACTTAAGAAGGCTAGAACCAAAGTTTAAGCCAAATGTCCGTGATCTCGTGCTAGCAGCAAGAGACAGGAGGCCCTTAAGGGTCATGGACTCAATCCCACAACAGGTATATCAAAGAGGAGCTCCACTTCTCTGACCCTAAGCATTGCCTTGAGGAGAGTACCATCTGCCTAACCTCAGAAAGCTGACATTAGGTAGGATAAATCCTGTCCTTCATGATTAGGAAGTCTCTCACATGGCTTGATAAAAGACAAGTAAATTAGATCTGATAAAGAGAGCTGCCTGATGGCAGCTGGAGCAATAATTTGTGAGAGCCAGTCCCACATGCAGATGATGAGACTGTGTGCCCTGTCATTACATTAGAAAGCTTTCATTTTCTAACGGGTTTACTTCCTGCAGAAAGTCATAGTACACTGGAAAGACTGTTTTGCATTTCCTATCTATGAAAATTAAGTTACATGAGACATTTCAGGATTTACCATATAGAGTTTATGCCTCTTATTGTGCCCATCTCAATAAAATATATGGCAGTTGAAGATGGCTCATGTAAGATACAGGGTAATTAGTAATTTATATGGCTCACTCTCCTATAAACCAAATCAGCTTCTATATAAATGTCTAGACAGCACATTAGTGCTTTGCCCAGCCAGCCCAAGAATATGCAAGTGAAGAAAGGTAAAAGGATCCCTGCTTCCCAAACTACTTGATAGCATTTACCACACTCCCTGCTATCTTTTGTATCTTGGCCGATAAACCCCAAGCCTGCAGGTTCCAAATACTTCAATCTATCTGTTACACAAAGCTCATATGAGGTTATATTTCCATAAATCCCATTGAAATCAGTGGTTTTTTGCTCATGGCGTTGATCTCAGATAAATTTTGGATATCTCTCAGGACAGTGTAAAATCAAGGTGTACTCTATTGACTGCATTTTTTTTTCGAATATATTATCAACCAGTTTAAAATATTCTTAATAAAAGACTGCTCTGGGGGGTAAGATAATGTGGTTTTAGATTTAATATAGCATTTCATTATTTAAATGGACTGAGTCATGCAGTTTGGTCCAAAAGCTTTGTTCCAAACAATCAAATTCCTGCTTCAAGCAGTCCTGCCCTCGCATTAAGGACTGGTGTCCACAGGCTTGTCATGCACTGTGGAACACCTTATGAAGTTTATCATCTGAAAAGAAAGGTATTAGCTGAAGAATGTGCGCAAGCCAGTGTTCAGATCCAGTCTGGAGGAATTCTCTGGGTGGCACAGCACTGACATCTTCTCTCAGGGCCAGGATTAGATACCTATATTACAGGGCTTTTTACTTCTTCCTCATAATATCATTTGTTAACATGAAAGCATTGGCTTGACAAGGTTAACATTGACCAGATCCTTACCTTAAATCACTGGCACCACTGTGGATTCTGTGTCATTAAACAAAGTAAAAACTCCCTCAATTTGGATCGAATTCTTGTTTAGTACAGCAATGTAACAATGGATTTTTTGGGTTTGTTGTTCAGCATCCAGATCAAAACCAAACATCAGGCAGATCAGCATGATAGGCATTTCATATCTTCTCAGCCAGGCAGAATCCTATGTCCTGTTCCTTTCCAGCTGAAGGAAACATATATTTCAACTGAAAATGGAGCTTGGGGTTTTTTGTGCATTCCGTAAAAGCTTAGGGGAAAACAAGCTGAAGTCACAAGAGTTCTAGAAACTTATGCTAGAGCCCATAATTAATGGCCTTTACTTAGCATAAAGGAGATCATAGTTCTGTACTATGCTCTTCCTCAAGCCCAATTTTGGTTGCTTATGTTTGTTTGTCTAAGTAAACAGCATTTTTCTTTATTTATTCTCTTCCAGAAAATGTTTGCAGGGATTAATGAACAGTTTCACTGCAGAGTACTTTCTCAGTAGCAAAACAAAGAGTACAAAAGCCAAGAAAAAGCCAGTGATTTGGGAAATGGTAAATATTGACAAAATATGATTGCAACTCAGGAAGGGTTTAGCTGCCCATCTGGAATTTCTCTTTACAAATTCTATACATTACTGCAATTTGCAGGACAGGGATCTATCTTTATGTGTCCTGTTGTAAGTAATTAGTTTTTTAAAATGCTTCTAAGACTCAAGAAAATAGTGGTAGTCTTTCTCTCAGTTTCTGTATGTAATGCCTGTACCTGGCTTTTGGAGGTTCAGAGGTCAGAAATAAAGTATATCAAAATATCTTCATTCTGTTGCTCGTTTGAAACTTGAATTCTGTTCCTCAGTCCAATCTCTGTTCTTTCTCTGCAGATAATTGGGGGGAAAAAACATGGCTATTTATTGCATTGCTGCTCTCCACACATCCTATTCCTATTTTGGAAGACTTCCTAAATTCATTACACAGGCAAAACTCCCACTTAAGTTGTTTGCCTGTGCAGAGACCAAAAAACAGATCAGAGAACAGAATTGTTCATTTCTGTAAATACATCAGTTATTGGCTTGCTGAAACTCTTTGCTTTTGTTCATTCCTTGAGCAGAGTCCAGACAGAGCTGAAAACAGGCAAAAAATAGAAGTCAAAGCCTTCTTGCATATTTACTGACCACATTAGAATAACCAGTGCTGCCAAGGGCCATCAGTTTTATAGATTGAATGGACCTTCAAAGGAAAAAGAAAATGTTTATAGTGAAAGGAAAATTAATTAAATAGAACTTTAGCCTTCAGCTGTCAGCAGCAGAATACAATGTCAATTGGATCAAGAGTTTCTTATGACAAATCTCACCTGCTGTCATGAGACTTGTTTGCAGTGCCTTGTACACAGATCTTTACAGGAACAGAGCAGCACTCACCAGCACAGCCCATTAGCTGTGAAAGCTATTGTGTTGATTTTGATTTCAGAACACAATGCTGCAACAGAAAAGAAGCAATGCTTTGGTGTCTTTGCTGTTCACTGTACAAGGCTTGGTATTGATTTACTTCTCAAGCAATTTTCTTTTCATAGGGTAAAAGAAGCTAGGCTTCAGCACTGAATATGTGATTGTGATTCTTGAGCTTGTAATTTGATTGTTAAGATTTTAAAACTAGGGAAGTTTGAGGCTTAGGAAATAATTCTGTTAATGCTTTGTGAGACACAGCAACACAGGCTGGCAGCAGACTTCAGCTACTCTAAGTTATTCGGAACAGAAAAAAACCACCTTTCATCCTATACTGGGTTTCTAAAAGAAAAATAGAATGGATATTTTGCTTTGTAAATAGTGAAATTTCAGAAAGAGAGTAGACTGCAACTGCTTCACATCATCATAAATTTTTCAGTTCAGATGCTCTGAATTCACCTGAGTAAGACTTGTTCCTGCATGTATTGGAAATCATGCTTGGAAACTAAAGATGCAAGTCAAAGTAGATGAATAAACCACCATCCTTTGTTTAGTGCAAAGCTTTGTGAAACTTTGTTGCCTTCCTCCATTCACTGCAGAATGTGTAAGATAATCAAGTCC
The DNA here is from genome assembly GCA_013397295.1 of Polioptila caerulea. Classification (NCBI taxonomy): domain Eukaryota; kingdom Metazoa; phylum Chordata; class Aves; order Passeriformes; family Certhiidae; genus Polioptila; species Polioptila caerulea. The sequence continues at coordinate 112,928 of VYXF01001414.1, forward strand.
TATATGAATTATATTTATTACAAGACTTAGAATACTTTGCTCAAATTATTTTCATTTTATTATTTTAAATAAAACCAGTTTTGTGGGTTTTGTCGAACTATTCCTGATAAGTTCACAGTCTTTGGAAGTGGAATCTCTTAGTCAATCATAAGCGAGTGTTTCTTTGTGTTGCCATTTATTCAAATGGAGAGTTAAATATGATTAGGGAGTCTGATGTTTGCATACTGCTTCTGTCATTGCAAGAGCTGAGGGGAGCAGTGCATGGAACTGTTAGAGGAGGTGGGATACACATATAGTTAAAATGAATCTGGTCCAAGGAAATAGGATTCTTTCCTTAGTTCTTGCTCCTTTCTGTGCTTTAGTGAGCAAGTCACACAAAACAGACTTGCCACAGCTTTTAGTTGTAGGTTTCTCTGTACAGTTGTGCCTTGCCTGAGTGCAGTATGGTTCTAACTTGAGGAAGTATTGGCAAAGCCAATACTTAAGTTTAACTTAAGAGAATTGCTCTCAGATTATATTAACCACTGTACAAATGTTACCTCTGCTGAAAAGTCAAGTCCTGGGGCATCTCAAAAGGAGTGTAAAAGTGGTAGGTAGTCTCAATCTCAATTTCTATTTCACTTAATAGCATGTCTCTAAAATTGGGCTGATATCTATTCTCTTAACTTACAGGTCCAAAAAATATATAAATAAAATTTTCAAATCTCCTGGTGCTCCTCTGTGTACTAAAGAAGAGCCCAGGAATGTATCTATTAACTTTGGGAGAGAGCTTCTCTACTGAAATGTACACAATATATTGAGCAAGGAGATAACATCAAGTGCCCTTTAATGCACTCACTCAGTGAGATAGGAGGCATATGGAAAAAAAATTGTATAGGCTCAAGTCATTAAAAACTATTCTTATACCTTGAAGGGGAAGGGTAAATAAGGACAAATGCTGAATAAAAACCACTAATTGTAGCATTCCCTAAGTTCTCACTGCTTGATATCGTTACATTTATGAAATTCTTTCAATGAATCAGGGAATGAGTGTGCAGGCATCTCTGCTTTCCACATTTTATACTGCCTATCTTGCTCCATGCTCCTGGCTGACATGTCACACTGAGATCTCTCCCCCTCTCGCACTTTAGGGTAATTATATTGTAGCTTGGCAGTAATTACACTCAGACACTACTTCTGCTCAGTCACTAGACCATGTTCTCTCTGCCTGCACCCAATTAATCTTCCCCCGTGAGTCCAGAAAGGGGAGAGAAAGCTGCATTATAATTTTTTTTTCATCATTAAAAATTCTCGTGACATTTTTTAGTAATTTTGTTAGTAATTTTGTTAGTTCCCATGTCCTGGCCAAATCCCAGGTTTGTTTAATTACTTGAGTCATCTGAGAACTGGGAAAATGTATTCATTGTACATTTTACTTAAAATGTCATGGAACACATTGAACAACATATTCAGAAATACATTTGTGAGTGATTCAGCTAGGCCTCTACACTGGGCATACAAGGGCAAGGAGTTTCCAAAAACATTGTAGAATTTGTCAAAAAAGCTATTTGATACTAATAAAAAATGTCTGTTCTGCATCCCATCAATAAAATTCCCTCTGGAGCTTTATCAGAAAGATGGAATCTTTTTCTTTCCTTCTTCTCTAACCAGTTCTCCAGTATGGGTCAGGTTGTTCAAAATCAGTATGATTGTCTACATTACTCCTGGAAAAAATTCAGTCCCAGGGAAAATGGCACCCATGGGAGGAGATAGTCAAGCATCATTTTCTTGCCTTTATCCTTCCTTGCTCTATGAACAATCTGAATAATTACACATTAATTCTTTACTGTTTGTGTAACTCACTGTGTCTCACTAATTTAACAGGCTTTAAAAACTTCTTGACTTTCAGCAATATATTGATCAGAAATTGAGCTGTTTACCTCTTGAAATTCCATCAAAGGCCCTCTTTTTCAACATGTGATCTATGGGTGAGCTTGAACAAACCATTATATTCTCTACAGAGCATGACAAGAGTTCCAGATCAAGGACTGCAATTCTTAGTGCTTTCTATGGGTTTTTTATTGGTTAACCACTTGGAGATATATGGATATTTATAGGATTCTTTTATAACATAACATTTGCCAACCTTGAGTAGTCAATGTACTGTGTTATTCCATTCCTATGTTTTTACAGATGCTCTAGCAAACTCATTCTATAAGTGAGGAAAAACTAAATAAAATATTGGTCCAGGCAATCACTTCCAGTCCTCTTGTATCTTCTTTCAGCTAGCAGTCATAAAATGAGGTCTTCATCCCATTTGCTTTTGGTGATGGTAGGCTTAAATTACTAGAATTGACGAGTCTAAAATGAGTTTTGTGGAAGTCACTGTTCTGTGTAATTGCAGTGTTCCATGTAATGACGTATTTAATAGCACTGCTTGACTGAGACTGAGAGTAATAGTCCTAATCTTCACCAAATGTCTATATAGTAGCACAGTAACAGCCAGAAGGATTTTTGCTGTATTTTTTTTAACAAAGATAATCTTTATCCTAAACAATAACATTTTAAATGTATTATGTAAATGAATTATCCAATAGAGCATTTTAACCTTTATGTCCTTTCCACTGGCAGTTATTTTTTCTTGAGAGGCCTGAGGTTCAGGCAGGCAGCTAATCTTTTCAAGGTTAGTGCAAAATCATTTTCAGTTTGGTAAGGATTGTTAAAAGGAAATAAAAACATATTATTTCTTTTCATGGGATTTTTGTCATTTTTTCTCATTGTTAGATGCAAAAGAAAAGTAACTTAAATGCTGTTCTCTCTGAGTAGAAACTATGCTTTGTTTATTAGATGTTCTTTAATTGAATCAAGACTAAATATTTTTTCCTGCTTAAGAGAAAAAGCAATGACACTTCGTTGTGCATGGATGTGTGCAAAACGCAGTTATGAGTTTATGCAGCAAAGTCACAGCATCATCGAAATACCTCAGCAAGCTGCCTTGTTGAGAAGAGTTCCTCATAATTGCTATGGAAAGGAAGTAATATCATCTCTTTAGCATTTGAGCATTTGAACCCAAGAGAAGTTTTAGGGCTTAAGATTCCCATATGGATTCTCTGGAGACTGATGTGTGGTTGGTTATGGACACCATCCTCTGCGTGACTGTACAGCAGCTATTTCACAAAAGGGTGTATTAACTGGGGTAATGGAGGTACCACCAACTGTAATACAATGTTTAAAGAGATTTATCATCTTTGTGAGCAGGATTTTTCCTAAGCTTTTCCTTTCTGTCATCATTTAAATGCTTACAGTGTGCCCACCACCTTCATTAGTTGTTGTTTTGGGTCATTGCTTAGTACAGACTGTTCGGTGGGGAACATCTCTGACCTGCTGGAATAGGTTATTCAGCCACAGAATTCAGCTGCCTTTGGAGACTAAGCAAACTGACACTGAGTAAAATGCTCTGGGCCACAGCGAGGGGTCACACAGTAAAGTCTGTGCCTAAGGTGTTTTTCTTTCATCTCTGCTTTTGCCTCTGTCTTTTCGGGTACACAGACGTGCCAGAAGCCAAGACACCATTTCTCCAGTTGTCCTGCAGCCTGTGGCTCTGCTGACAGTTGCTCCAGTATTGACATTCAGGAAGTGATCTTTGAATCACTTTGGGAGTGCATTCACCAAGTTAGTGACATTAGTGGTTTCAGAAAGGAAATAGAGAATCAGGTCTGCAGTTCCTGAAATTAAACCTTCCTTGTCAGGCCACAAGACTCTGGAAGCTTTAGTTCAGAGTGCTTCATACTCAAATTGCATTTTACTGACAAATTGCCAAGACACATTTGACCCATATGAGAGCCTCTTCCAAGAGCTAAATGAAAAATGCATTCTTGTAAATATAATTGAAATTGTTCTTAGGTTCTTCTCATGCTCTCAGCCATTAGCCCCTTCCAGAAAATGGTTTTCAGATTCCTTTCCATCCCTCCTACAGATATGACAGTTTTTCAGCCTCTGAAGATGTTATGAGCTGTCTTTATAAATCTCTTTAAAATAACTTGGCAAGCCACAACATAAAATTGCATTTAGTTGAAGAAAAATACACCAGACCTGTCTGTATTAAAAAAATATGGGACTAAATGTGAAATACATGGGCTAAGTTGCAGCTAAAGTTGTTTTCCTTTCATATAGTATACACAGGGTGAAGTATCTAAAAATACCCTAATACTTTATCCTACCAACAGTAAATACATTATGATTTACAGCCTCTGAAATGGAAGGTGTTAGCAGAAGTCTTCAGTGCTGATCCAAAGAGTTGCATTCATGCTGCACAACAGGCCTTCAAAAACTTTCTTTGTACAAGAGCTTTTTGCATATAGACTGGCAAATTTTTCTTTCTACTGTACTCCTGGTGTAAAAGGGAACTGAGAGCTGTTCCTCTGAAAAGAGCTTAACCAGGTAAGAGTTTAGAAAGCTGGGTACTCCTTCCAAACAAAAATTCAAAAATACTCCATGCTGGGATGTAACTAAATATATTTTAGGCAAAGTAGAAAAAGGAATGTGAGTAATGAGACGAGATGTGCATATTCCCCTTGCTAAAATTGGAATTGTGATGTGTGTGTCTATTTATATGTATACACATACACAGACACCCAAGAGCCCATTTCTGCAGCTCAGAATAATTTAAGCAAAACTCTTGTATTTTCCTGAGAAGGCTTACTGATGATGATGTAAGGTAATCACCAGATGATTACCTTAAAGATGTTCAATTTGTAATTTGCATTTTCCATTTTGCATGCATCTATCTGAAATCTTCTCTCACGGAAGGGGCAGATGCAAGTGATGAAGTTGACATCCATGTGCTCTATTAGCTAGAAGATGTGGAAGGAAGGAAGGAAGAACATTTTCTAGAAAAATAAATCCTACTTTCCCATTACTCAAAGCTTATTTTTGTTAAGAGTGGTTTAAAAAATGAATTAGAACTTTTTGATTCAACTGAAAATGTGGTGGACCTTCCTTATTAGCACATGACCTACAGACTCAACACCATTCTCTCTCTCTTTGATAATGTCAATCAATAGAACTTGATTTGCTAAAGTTTAGCCCAAATTCAGGAGGTTTAAGAAGAGAGACTAGAGGCTCCTCATTGCTTGTACTACACTTACAGTCTGATGGCTAAAGTCCTGTCTTTGGAGAAGAGATCTATGAATTCCAGTTTCTGTACTGAATCAGGCAAGATTTGCCTGGGAAATGACCTGCTAATTGTTGGAGAGATTGACTTCCACAGTATGGTGGTACTGTGCATGTTTGTCCAGCTGCATCTTCCTTGGCGTTTGAAAGACAATTCACTCTTATAAAAAGAGTTCAGAATGTCTTTATTTTCTTACTTTTATCATAAATGCCCCAAAATTATAACAATTCTCAAATCTTCATCTTGATTTACCAAAGAAAGGATATAGAAAAATTGTCTGCAACAGCTCAAATGAAGATTTTCTGTTGTGTTTATTTTTGTTCAGCTATGTGGTTTTGACTCACACAGGCCTAGTTTCCACGGGTAACTAAGGATACTTGATGCCAAGAGCTCCTAAATATGAGATAGCAGTTTAGCCCTGAAGAAGTTGTGTAAATTGCTGCTTTTCCTTCTTTCACACCCTGACAATTTTTTTCAGGCTGTAAAGCTTTCCAGCACTGGCCATAGTACTATAGCCCCTTTCAAAATGATTCGTAGCTTTTACTCTTCAGGTAGATCTTCTGCAGAAGACATTCCTCATGGCACCTTCACAAGTTCTTCTTTCAGCCTCCCAGTTTACAGGGTGCTTTTGGGGGCTAGCACTGCCAAAGGGAGAGCTGATCCTCTGGAGAACCACAGGGGAGGCACACAACTTGGTTTCTTTTTCTGTAACACAATGGTCGTGTTATGAATCATCATCTTAAATACATTTTACCTAAATGTAAAAAAATTTTTTACCTAAAGGTAAAATCTGTGGAGATGAGACATGGATGGTGGCACAGCAAGAAACTCTGTTACTTTAGCTGAATGCTTACAGTTGTAGTAGTATTTGGGCTGGTTTGGAACAAATCCCCGTACCACTTCCATTTAGTATATTCTAAATATACTTAGTTAGGATCACAATTTTCCTTTTGAAATTTCTTTAGGAGGAAGCTAAATTGGAAAGTCCCCTCCAACATGTCATCCCTCTCTTTGGGGTTAGAGCTCAAAACAATGTGGCCATGAAGAGCATTGAGCCCCGACAGGTGAAGACTTTCAATCTCAGAAGCAGACAAACTCTGCTTCAAAGTAAATTCCTCCAACTACATCTGACAAAGATATAGGAACCACAGCATCAAGTCTTTTGATCTACTTCTCCTGTCATGCCAAATTCTTTGCTAATGAGACATGTACACCGCCTTAATTCAGAGCCAAGGTATTGACTAGCTACAAATCTGCATTTTAAGTAAATTCTTAGGTAACTAAGTACTAACTGAATAAAAAGTTTTGATCAAGGGCAGATGAGCTTGCTTCTATTCAAAAGTTTGACTGAGTTCCAGAAGAAACAGGATCTTCTATGTGAGTTTTTCAGGGTTATAGCCTGAAAAGTATTTATCTCCATACATGCCGTTTGATATCCTGCTTGAAAGTGCTAGAAAGTACTTCATTATGCTCTTAAAAACATCTTTCTTGTGAAAACAGAAAAAAATGAGTTAAGCAGTCCTGTGTGCATTATATACTGTCTATATAGAAAAGAGTCTATGCCAGTCATAATTTTCTTGTACTTCTCTTTTTTATTTATCAGTTATCTTGGACTTGGTTGTGATATCTGTGGTGTCCTAGTTGTTCTTTTTTCCTTTCTGCCTTGTTTATTATTTTTAAAAATTTTATTCCAAATGTTACCTTCATTTTGGCACTGAATTTTGGTGTGTTTTCAGCCAAAATTCCTTTTTTAGACCTTAAGTTTTCCTTTAGTTTAAGTCCAGAACTCAACATCCAGAGTGACAAAGTTCTTACCCCAATTCAGCACATCAACAAAAATTTCAGTGAAATTTCAAGGATTAATATTTTGCACACTGCATTGCAATATCCTGCTAAACTCTGTGTTCTCTGTAAAGGATGAAAGTTAAATCTAAGGAATATTTGATTTTTTTACTTTCCTAATGAATTCCTTTTTTTTACCAGTCAGTGGATAAAAAAAGTTGGATATGTCATTTTTCTTTTTGTAAGTTTTTACACTGAAAAGTGTTTGAACAATGTCTAGCCTTTTAAAAAAATGTTCTTTTTCAAATGCTGTCCCCCCAGTGTTCAAAAAGATGGACAAGAAACTGAAAATCTATCAAAAACTCATTGAAACTAGAAATAATTCTAATAATGAAAATCACTACCCAGAAGTGCATATTCTTGATATAATTAAAGCTGAAAAACAGGCCTTGCATCAACAGGAGTATTGCATGGCTTTGTCCCTACAGCGGATTCATGAGTCTAGAAGACAACCAAAAATTTCACCAGTAGAACGTGAACAAAGTTTAAAGCAGAGGGGACCATGAATTTGGGAGGGACAAACTAAGTGAGAGTTTAAGGGGAATCTAAACTCTGCTAAACTGATGTGATGACTGGCACCGGGCTCTTAGTGACCCCCTACCCTGCCAGAAGAAAACTCAACCAGTTTTCCCCCAAACTGCCTCCGGTATGTAGAGAATGAAGCAGTCAGTGAAATCTGAATTTGCATCAGCCTTCACAGTTTTGCCATGAGCCCAGTAAACCAAAGAACACCTGTGCAAGCTCATTGATACCTGTTAGCCATAGCAGATGTCATAAAGTGCAACATATTCTCCTGCTGTCCAGCACATGTGACAGGACACATGAAGTGAACATCCGTATTTTAAGGAGACAAGTATCATGCTTTATTTCTTAATACTTCTATATGTGTGTCAGTGGTCCAAGATATGAATTTATCTAGTGTTTTCAAAGCTGGTTATATTTTGACATAGTAGCAACTTGAACAGCAAGAAATGAATCCCTGAAATTCACAGCTGTATAATAGACACAAACTCAAAGACAGGAAAAAAAAAATCTATTATTTGATAATCTTCAGCTATATTTTCAGTAATCATCTAATCACTCACAATACTACTGTCTTTCTTAATCAAAGTTAGATTAATATTGATGCAATTATTGCAAAGGGTAACCAAAGATTTTTATTAATCTAGAGTCAAATTTCACACTTAATACCTGAGAATACTTGAATGTAGTTTCAAAATAGCATTGACTATCCACTTCTAGGGCTATTCTTGACCAAAATTAAAGCAGGAAGCTCCAGTTATGCCAGGGACTAATGTAGCTAAATGTTCAGATTATTAAAAATGTCAAGATGACAAAATTAAGCCCAAAGAAAATACTTTAGCTTTGAAAGTAGACAACTGAAAAGCATTAAGTCTAAATATGTGAGTATATTAAATGCATAAATTTTTTAGTGTTCACCTGACATTCAGTGGTTTTTGCAATTTTTTAGCCCGGCATAAATTTATTGAAATGGTAAATATGGTGAAATGGAGCAGGAAATGCAGGCTTTAACACAATTTCTTCTAATTTAAGTAGGTTTTCCCTGAGGGAGAACATCATCATTTAATCAGATTTTTCATGACATTATGTTTTATAAGACTGGGGTTTTATGGAGATTCATGTAATGAATAACAAATGTGCTGTTTTGTACTTGTGTTTCCATGAAATGTGAAAAATCTTACATTAGAGCTTATATAATTCTGCCATTTTCAGCTACATTAATATCTAATCTAAAAACTATTCCAAGGGTAGTATTTTATGCAGGATTTCTTTAATGAAGGAACCTTTTCCTTCTTGTGCCTGTCTTGTGAGAATTTATTACTTAAAAGAGCTGGAATGAGGGTTCAAAGGGATCTAGGAACTTTGTTAAGTATCAAAAGGCAAAAAATGCAGGTGAATTCAAGTGAGGTTTTTGTAAAAGAATGGTCCTAATGTGTTTGTATGCTACTGGTCCACACACCAGTGTAGTTTTCTGAAGGGTAATGACAGCATGGCCTCATTGAAGACCTGGTTGTCCCATAGTATGATGGGTTGTGCCTCCTGTGCTGCAGGGTTGTGGAGTGAGGCAGGCAGGAGTTGGAGGCAGCACACAACTCTCATCCTCTTTCTGCCAGAAAATTGGCAGGTTCCAGCTCTCCATAAGCAAGAGTAGGTTTAGCAGAGTAGAGCTATGTTGCTCAAGCTGTATTCCTCCTCCCTCACTATGTTGTCCTCTCTCTGCTAGTACAGCATGGGCTCTGGCTCAGGTAATAGGTTCTGCCCAAGCTCAGAGCTAGCTCCACAGCCCAGCTCTTCCACTGAAATGATATGCTAAATCCAACTACTAAATGTGTGCCCTGCTCATTTAGTAGAGGATTCAATTACCTTGACTGTCCTCGCCTTCTTGCAGTGTCTCTTGGCAGTAGCTGTGTGCCCCTCTTGCTACTGAGCCTTGTCTCTCACCCTTCCTCTGACACAGTCATTTCTGCTCCTTGATGCTTGTCCTGGCTCCTCCAGGGGACAGGACAGCCAGGCCTTGCCTCTTGCCTTTCTGGACTCTGGACCAGGGCATTCCTCAGCATGCTCAGCTGCCAGCTCTGGCTTGGGTTGCATTTGGCCCCTGGCTCTGGTTTCTGTGCACAGGCTGGAAGAGACCCACTGGCAAGCTGGGCAGCTCAAAGAGCAAGCCTCCCTCGCAGGGCCCAGAGCACTGGTGCTCTGCTGGTTTACACAGGATTTCTTTGTCTAATCTTTGGCATGTTCCTCTGGTGCTCACAGCAGCGTTTTGCATTCTGGCAGAGCCAGTGGTCAAATAGATTGAGCCAGCCCTCTCTTTATAACAGGCAGGATACAGGCATGTACATTGCAATGGCAGGGACAGCTACTGCTTTATAAAATGCTGTCAAATAGCAGGCACTAATATGCTGAGTAGGGACCACTTCATTACTTTACTGTAGTATATTCCTCTTAAACAGTTTTCAAATTATGCTTACTGTTCATATTGGATTCTGTTGTAGAAGGGCAAAGGAACTGAAATAAACTCCAGTTAAGAGCTCGATTCTTTTCCCCCAAAATACAAAATAGAGCACAGCTGGCAGACACAAATACCAGGACACGTGCTGCAGTGCTATTTTGCCCACTCTAACACCCAGATGAGACCCGAGGTTGCCCTTTACCAGTTTGATGGGCTTTGATAGTTACTGATCTCACAGCAGAGAGTTGCTTTTTGTTCCAAGGCTTTCTATCTCACAAGCCAAACTGGACAGAAACAGCAATAGGGAGGGATGCATCCCACAGACTTGTGGGGTTTTAGCTCTTTGAGGGCACTGCTGAGCATCTACTGCCTGTTGCAGCTCAGCCTGCCTCCCAATCCTCTCCTCACAGTCCACATGTTTTTATAGACTGGACGCAATCCAAAATCTGAGGATTAAGTTGCTTTCCACACAACAGGTCAACCAGAGGACACCAGCTTATATGGATCTCCATTTGTTTGATTTCCATATGTCTTTGTACTAAAGTCTTGCTTTAGATATTCACTTAGTGAAGAAGTAAGGGAAATCCGTGGCTGTGAAAATAATCCCGGAAAAGATAAGTCACTGTGCAGAGTAAGAGATTTATTTTAAAGAGTATAGAAATCTTACTCTTTAAAGAGTATAGAAATCTTTTAGATATAGAAATCTAAAAGATCCCTCTTTTACAGATCTTTTCCTGTCTTTCTTGTGATATGTGGATATCTGGCAGTGCTATCTCTGAAAGCCATGAGAAAGGGGCTCACTGAATCCTGTCATCCTCACCTGAAAACCAGTGGCAGAAGCAGCAGTGGCTGAGAAGCTGCTGCCATGTGGTTTTCAAGAGCTGGCCCTGTTCTTGCTGTGCCTGGAAGCACCCAGGTGGGGGAAGGCATCCTACCTTGTCAAATGCACGTACTCTGCCTTTGGGCATCACGTTTAGTTGTTCATGTGTAACACAGCAGCAGCAGGCGCTCAGAGCCTCACAAAACCCAGGCTTGTTGATCTGAACAGCTGCTGCAGTGTGTCTACTCCTGCCTTAAAGGTCTCTCACTTTTAACCTCCTGCAGCACCGTATTACTGCCAACTCTATCCATTGGTCTCGTGGCCAGAGCTTCACCCCAATTATACTAATGGTAAAGAGAAAGAAATTGAGATAGGGAACAGTTTTTAAACCATGTGGATTATGTTACTGCAGACAGAGTAACTGGATCTAATGAAGAGAGGGGGATATTCATTATAGATGAATCAGAAAGGAAAAGGCAGTGATGGAAGTTAAATAAGATTTGGGAGTGACTGAGTTTGCCTGTCTTGACTGTCACCTACACTGTTTTTGCTCACTTCTAAGAAATCAGACAGGCAGCTGGTGATGTATGTGAAAATTGTGTTTAGTTTTATTTCTCTGTTTTATGAAGGAAATCAGTGGGCACAGACAAAATTGATATATTGGTATGTAATTAACAGCGTTTATATAAATTTTTGCAGGGTATCAGTTTGAACAAAGGCATTATCTTAGCATTAGTCAGAGAATCATTCATACCATGAAATCACCGATTTTCAGAAAGAAGAAATCACATCCAATTGTTATAAATCAGGGCTTCTCATATAAGATGATTCTGTGCTTTCCATCTGCATGCTCTTCTGAGCTCATACAGGTTCCAGGGGCCTCAGAAGTGGCCAGGCAGATGCAGCCCCTTGTGCTCGGGTGGGCAATGGCTGTACTGATGGTCCCCAGCACGTGAATGCTGGTCCAGCCTCATCCAGTGCTGCCACTGCTCCTGCACACCCTGAGAGCCATACAAAACTCACAGCCTGCAGCTCTAACATCAGCATGAGGAAAGTCTCCCAAAGTGAGGGGAGTAACACCACCAGCCCTCCTAGCAGCCTTGGAGATATAGCAGCAGTCTCACCATGAGCTGAAGGCAAATCCCTTTCCCCCAGTGACTATAGCTAAATTTCTAGAGGTTTGGTTTGATTGCCGAGGGATTGCGTGCTGGGTTTTTACAGGTGTGAGGTCACAAAATTCCACTGACCTTCATTGATCTTCACTGGACCTGCATAATTTCAGGAATCCCTTCCCCAGCAGGAATATTGGGTTCAATATCTAGTTACAAGACAGTTTTGTCTATTGCTTGCACTGCAAAGACCTTTTGAGTTTCTGAGCAAGTGAACCACCACCATGAACTCTGATATTTGCTTTAATACCCTATTATTTTAATAAAACTTCTGCACTTCCACAAAATATCTGGTTTTCATACCAAATATCTATCAGTGTCTGTAGCACTGTCAGTTAGACTTTTGCATTATTGAGTAAGGAGGACCTCTATTGCTTCTTAGGATGCCATTTTATAGGATGCAAGAATTTATTTCTGTCAAAATTCAACAGTTAAATTACATTCTCAATAATCAGTGGTGGACTTAAGTCCATCCTAGGACAAAATATAGCCCTGAACTTATGTTCCCCTGACCCAGTGGTGTTGTGTGTCTAGTATAAATTTAATTCTTTGCGTAAAGATTTTAAACCTCGCTGGTACAAGGACTTGACCCATGGTTTCCAGTGTCCCAGATGAATGCCTTGACTGTGCTGTTCTAGAATGTGTTTCTTGCAATAGCCTCTGTTGGAGCTATTCCATGTTTAAATAATTTAGTAGTTACTAGGGCACAGCAAGAGATACCAAGTCTGTAATCTAGTAGTCAGGAATCCCAACTGAGCTGATAAAATACAAATCTCTGGCAGAAACTGGGAGGTGAAGAAGGTTCGTGTGGATTATCTTCCATTTTAGATGAAGATTCTCACTTAAGATATTCTGAGATTTGGGCTTTCACTAGAAAGGTCTTAGATTCAAGCCAAATAGAATAGGAAAAAATAAAATCAAAAACTTTTAACAAACTGAAAAATTATATTCTGCCATGGTCTAGGAATAAAGAATTTCTATGTCAGTGCTGCATCTATTTTATTTGAAAGGAAGTGTTGCTTGGGCCTTCGGTCTTTCAAAAAGTCTGCTGTTAATTCTCCACAAAGATCGGGCATCACACACTCATCTGACCTGAACTGGCTGATGAAGTATTGTCAGTGGCATCATCAGCCCAAAATTTGAGAATTGCTGCCATTTTTCTGTTTCAGGATGGCCTTTTTGTGTACACAATACTTATAACTTAAGCAAGAGGTGAGATCTCATTCTCAAAACGTGGTAATGCTCCTTCAATCTGTCTCCAGTGCAATCTGTCCTCAACCTTGGCAGTCTGCTCCCATTCAGCTCTCCTAGAAGATGCACAACAGAATGAGGAACAGAGATTGTCAGCCCAGTGATGGAGTTTTCTTTGATAGAGCCAGTTCAATAACTCAGTGAAAATATAATTCCTTTTCTTAACTTATCTGCTAATAATTTCTCCATTAACTAGGAAATGCAGAGTAATAGGCAATGTGATGCTCTGCATGTTAAGAATTCCAGCTTCAGGAACTGTTTTCTAATATTGTATCAGAGGACATCATCAGAGTTTCCTCAATTCCTCTCTTTAAAGTTAGCAAGACAGCCTTGAAATCACCATGGTTGGTAATTGACAGGATTTAGTCCCAGAACTAATCATGATGGACAACTTTAAAATTAGTAGCTACGTAAAATGAAGATAATAAGACTTCAGCTTGTCTGCAGAGCCTCAGTGACCACCTGCACCTGTGGAGAAGACAACTTCTTCAAACTCACATAGGAAAACAAAAGTTCTGGCCAGGATTGGTCATGCTATACACACAAAGCACAGCGATCTAAATCTCCAGTGCAGTAACTACGAAGTACAAAAACTGAGAGATGAAGCACTTGGAAATCAAGAGACAAATATAAATTTAGATGTATTGCAAAACCTGAAAGTACAATTTCCAACAAAGAAAATGTTTGGTGTTGTGTACTTTAGCTTCTGCTTTTACCAACGAAAATCCTAGAAACAGAGATGGGGATAAAAAGTACTGACTTCACATGGCTTGGCACTTGCCTTCTACCTGATTTCTTTTTAAAATAAATTATTTCTGTGTGAAACCTTTTATTAAAAAATAAATTAAATTAATTTTCTTGTTTTCAAATATGACCAAAATTCCACCTGTGAGGAGGTTTTCATTTTCAATGGGGAAAGAAAAACCAAAACAAGAAAACATAAATTTTAAGAAAACTGAATTAAAGTATTAGTTGCTTTAGCATTAGCAATTTATTGTGCTGTTGGGGGAAAAAGAATCCCAAAAAACAGGTAGAAAAAAGGCCTCTGCATTCGTGTCCTCCACATGACCTCTGGTTGGTCAGTGCAGTTCGGCTGCAGTTGCTCCTGCGGCCAAAAGCATCAGCTGGTGTGAGGAGGGTAGCCAGAGCCTTGCCCCTGCTTGCACCACAGAGGACATGTCAAGCAAGATGCTCACCTAGCTCTGGGCACCAACAGGCACCAGCTGGGTGGTCAGTGCTGGGAGGGTGAACTTGCCAGCTTCTTGGAGCTACAGCTGAAGCTAAAAAGTACATTGCCACCAGCACCCTGGGAGGGACACTTCACCGAGGCATAAAGGCTTCATCCAGGCAAGCTGGTGTCACTACAGGTCTCTCTTACTCTCAGACTTTAAAACTGTCTATTACAATTGTCAGAAGCAGGAGTAGTGGAAGTTGTATGTCTGGATCAATCATGTAAGCTAGATAGGATTTGACAACTTTGGGAAAGATTAAATTTAGATATATCAAGTTAAACCGTAAGACCACAACAGAATCAAGTAATTTTCAAATAATTTTCTTCTTCAGGTCCTCTGAAAATTTCCCGTGGAGAGGGTTTATTCATCTGGTCCCAGTTATTTTGAATATTTGCTGATCTTTTTTTAAAAAATTGCATGCCGTGCTATTTAAACAGCAACCTTTAAGCTGTTTAAAGGAGGAGAGTGCAAAGCACTGGATTAATCTGCTTACAGTCCATATGGCCAGATGTTCCAAGGACTGTGGAGGAGCACAGGTCACAGTTAACCCTCATTCAAATGGCTTTCTCAGCAAGAGGGCTTTATTCCACTTGATGAATCAAATGGGATGGCGTTTTTATCTTTGAAATTGAATTCGATATTCTGCTATCAAGAAGACAAATCAAGATGCAGCATGGTGTTCATGGGCACAGATTTGAGGTGGCAGAGAGTTGTCCGGGAAATTATTGCACTAATAAAAGTCAGGAGAATCTAGGCAAAAATGCATTTTGAAATCAAAAGATGGAGAGGAAAATAAATTTCTGCTTCTCTGTGGGAGAACAAAACTGAATTTTCTAACGTAATGAAAAGTGGCAGAAGGGTGATAACTGAGGAGGAGTGTTATTATAAATTAGAATGGGAGCCTTTACAAGCTGATAAATAGAGCATAATGAATAACAGTTTTAAGCATCAGCTAATTTATAAATGCCATACAGTCTTTGCCCCAGCCAATTCTTGGGACTTCCTTTTCTTCCTAATGGATTTGACCCATTGTGTATCATTTTACAAAACCACCTTCTTGTCAAGTGGGATCCCTTTTTTTGTATAATCTTATTTGTGTTTCTCTTCACAGGCCCAGTCAAAATATTGACTTCAGTTTTTTTCCTTGTACAGAAAAAAACAGACTTGCTCTTTCTGTGGTCTTTATTTTTTTTAAGTTAGTGATGGACATAGGCTGTAAATACTAGCATGTCATTAATTTACAGATGGCATAACACTAATACTTCTGGTGGAGCCTTTTAAAAGTAGTAGAAAATCAATACAAAGCTGTAATTTCTCAACCAACTGGACTTCCTAGCATCCAGTATAAAATAGATGAACGTCTGGGTTTGCTGTTGCAGGAATGTGATGATTTCCAAGTCTCCCAGGAGAACAGAGATGACATTTTTGCTGCAGCTCTAGCACTCTGCCCAAGTTTGGTGATACTGGCTTTTTGTGTGCAAAATTGCTTTTGTGGTTCTGATTGTCTGCATTTGAAAAGAAACATTTCAAGCGTGGGTTAAAACCTCTGTGTGTATGGCTCATCATTACAGAGTCAGTCACAAATGGCTCTGGTGTATTGTTACAAAGTTGGTGGGGTTTATGAGGACTGCTGACAATTACTGTGGTGGCTAATTGGGTTCAAAAGGTTTATGAGTAAGCAATCATCTGTGGCCACAGGGATGGGGTGAGGTGAGAGCACAGCTAGCAAATATGTTGTCAATGCATTAGCAATCAATAAGGAGTTCATTCTCAGTTTCTTTTATATAACCAGTATGGACACCCTACTGCTCATTTTAGGCTACTTGAGAAACTTTTATTCAAAATTTTAGACTCCTTGGATTTCTTTTTAGTGCTTGAACGAGTATTTTCAAATTGCTGACAAAGTGGCAATGAACACTGGTGAAGTGTTTTGCAAGGAAAAACATGCTTGGGATAGATGTGGTGGTAAATCCCAGCAGAGGAAACCAGTGATCACTAGATAATGAGGTTATGAAAACAGCAAACCAACAACTTTTGGAAACCAGGATCAGTAAAGCCAAGACATGGTGAAGAATTTTAACCATTTAATACAGGATGGGTGTTGTGATAATGTCTCAATACAAAGACATTTGTGAACTTTCAGATCTTTTGCTGGGAAAAATGCAATTAGGGTTAAATGTTTTATTTTCTTCGATATACAAGGAAATGTAAAATAGTCATGTCATGCAAAAATTGCCATAGAAAAAGAGTGTAAGTCACCATGTAGTTTTTACATAATGTATCTATCAAAGGAGCTCATTAGGAAATTTGAAACAGAAAATTTTTCCATTGAAAAATACAGATTTAAAAATTAAAAAATCCAACCACAAACTGACTATTTACCCCTGAAAAATTCTGAAAATATATATTTCTAAAAATAAATTTCTTCTTTTAACTTTATGCCATAAATAAGAATTAGAAATTAAAAGAAAATTGCTTAATTTTGTCTAAATAAAACATTTCTAATGATACTGCTGTATTTATCAGCACACAATTATGAAGTTACTATACATTAGTCAAAGGTATTTAGTACTTTGGCCTCGCTATTGCTGAAATTGATAGATTTTTACAATTGACTAAATTGGAAAATGTTTTCTAAAAACACAGAATGCAGGCAGTACAAACCACTGTGTGTTCATGATACACTCAGCATTTTCATCATGAAAGATGTAATGGATTGCCTTACAATCATAGTAAAATGTTTCTGATTTCCAAGTGAACCAAACATGGATCTCATATGATCATATCCAGGCTGTCACAATGTGTATAAAATTGACTGAACTAGTTTAAAATTACTGTCATAGCGAGGTAATTCAAAACTTTACTTTTATTCTCCATATTTCTCTCTTACGAACCAAATTTCTGTATGTTTGTCCTTTTTTCCCTTCTGAAAAATAAAAGATGTTAGATGTCCATAATTAGTACTATAGTAGCAAATTGAAGGTCAAGCAAAATCAACTATTTTGGGTTTTATATACCTGCAATTGCTGTTATAACCTGGAATTAATCTTTTATATTCATGTACTGGATAAAATGCTTAAGAAATTCTAGGCGCTTTTGTAGCATTTTGACTTTACATTGCTACCAAAATATCCCTTCTCACTGGATTTTAATATAAAACTTCTCTTTCATGTGAGGTAATTACAACATGCTTAAGTATCTTCAAGTCTCTTCTCTAATGGTGTTGCTATAAGTGCCAGGAGAGAGAGTACAGAGTGGTGAACTGTACCTAATGTGCCCTTTTCATGACGTAAACAACATTTACAGGGACATTTCTGAGACTGTGCACAAAGTGATCTTTGTCATTAAAGACTCATTATCTACATAATTTGCAGTACTTCGCATTTGGTGGAACAATATTATCTATTTGTATTTTATTTCTAAGTGAGGTCTACATGACATCATTCATTGCAACAGCTGAGTCAGATGAGTAATTGACCACAGTCTCAAATAATATTATCTTTCCTCCTTTCTTATTTTATTTTCTTTATGATCCTTCAGTCATCAACCACAATCTGAGATAATGCAATGAAACATTGAGCAAAACCTTTGGAACTAGTAAGAATAGTGGAAAACTTGATCAAATCTGGAAAATATGGATGAATGTCAACACTCACTTTGATTTTTAATTTTTCATTAAATGTTTGTTCTTATTTTTGTTATTGCAGTATGATACATTACTAAATGATCAGTAGAATTAACTATTGTGTGATCAAATGGTAGTTAAATTTCAAGAGTGTCATCCTTCAGCAAATATTTTTTAGTTATAGGAGTTCTTAGAGGCTGAGAATAAGGTTGTATCAAGTCATCAGAAAAAAAAATTCACTCAGTATCTTTTCCTTTTTTTATAAGATTGTGTTGGTTGATCTGGCAAAAGATACCATCTCTCACTGCAAACCCTGTGCCATGTATCCTTAGACTGTCATAGCTACAGTGGCACCACTGCTCTCTTGTGAAATATATTAATGATTTCATGTCTGTAATACCCCAGAATAAACTACTTCAAGGCAAAAAATGATTTAGTGGCATGGAATTGGGTGGTGATGCTCCTTTTTTTGCCAGGCATCTAGAGCACCTGCTGGGCAAAAGACTGACTGTGCTTAACAGCTGGAGGTGCCACTCCTTCCTGAATTTTGCCTTATCAGCAGTCAGAACTTCTTCCTTCCAAAGCACATCATGTGACACTTTGATTTTTTCCAGTTGAAAGAAAATATAAGAAAGTTATGGTTGTTAGAGCCAAAGGGGAAGTTGGACTGGGAAATTTTGGTTTTGGATAAAATTGTGCAAACCTGGGAGATCTTTGGAGGAAGCAGAGGTTAAGTTTGTAGTTAAAGCCTGAATCTCCTTTTCAGAGCTGGTTAGAGGCTGACTTGAAGCTGAACATTTGTACTTTCAGCTTCATTCCTGACTCAGGTAGTCATTGAACCAAATCTCCTGCCTTCTCCACCTTGCCTTATTTATCTAGAACTTATTCTGTCAGGCACTTCCTTCCCACACATTTTCTGCCTACAGACAAAACTTCCCTGTTTCTGAAGGTGTGCTAGCCCTCATTTGTGAATGGATAGATTTTAACATGAAATTGGAAATCTACTACATTTATAGACTCTGCACTAGATGTTGACTTCATTCCACAGTTATATCTGTCAAGTCTTGCTACAGAAGTCCTTCAGAGACTAATTTCTGTTCTATTTATCAATCACTTTAGCCCATCAGTGACAAAAGAAGAAGAAACAGTTTGGTTTTGGTCTATAAAGGAAACATGATCGGTGTAGCTTGGGCAAAATTCCTCTGGCTATGCTATTAGACAATTTAGATCAAACTGAGTTCCTCTGTTGTAATTGAGGCTTTGACTGATGTAGCACTATTATATCCTGCAAAGTTTACATTATATTACTCAGAGGGATACAGAGCCCTATATTTTATGGGGAGGGGTTTTGATACAGAAAGATTTTGCATGCTAATATAGTTCTGCTTAAACTGGCCTCTGTAACTTCTGGTATATTTGTAGGAAAAAAGGAAGAAAAAAACTTTGTGTCACTTCTAACTTCTCTCTCTCTCTCTCTCTCAAAAAAAGAAGACAGAAATGAAAGGAGAATTTGTAATTAACTTTTTTTAATTTTGGTGATGAAAAATAGAAATACCTGTAACTTATCTAATAACACAAAACTCAATTCTATATTGGGGTTTTGGGTGGTTTATAGTTTTCCAGATTTGATAATTTTCAAAAGCTCAGCTTTACGTTTGGCTTTTGATCACCCGAAAATAGTGTTTCAACTTGAACCACTAGTATTCAGAATTAAAAATATTTTTGAAGCTCATTGTTTAGAATTTCTCACTTAGAGGAACTAAAGAAACTTATATATATCAGACTTATCCAAGAAAGTTAATGGTTAAAATGTTAAATAGGGCAGTAGGTAAATATGGGCAAACTAAAAGAATTGTTCCTGATCTTGATTTTTAAATTATTTCTTTCTCTGATCTTTCTCACAATAAAATGCTGGTATAGGATATATATTTTTTCTTTAACTCTATATGTAGTATATCTAAAAATCATAAAGAAAGTATTAAGCAAACTATGCAACAAGATAATTTATGGGGCCTGTAGTTAAGTCACACTTCAGTGTCTATTATAATTACCCACAGACCTTGGGAGTCCTGGAGAGCAGCCAGAATACCAGGATACACTCTTGTACACACATACAGTAATAAACATGTTCTTGGCACCAATTGCCCGTCCTTCCCCAGCAATTATGGGACTGTTTACTAGCGTTTGTCCATATGTTCACCAGCACAGCATTTGCTCTTGCTGTGCTCCTCTATCCTCTGTCCTAATGCTTCATGGAGGGCCTATCAAAATGCCACCATTTGACCAAGCTGTAGGTCTGTTCTTTGTGGGCATCTCAGCTAACTCCCCTTGGCTAGGGAGTGGAAGCCTGCTGACAGGAATCCCATACATTTATTATTGGGAGAGCATCCAGGCAATGCTGCCAGTGCCTGCTGTTATTATTAGAAGCATTACCCCATGAAGCTGGGTCACATCCTTAAAAAAGAGGATATACTGGAATGGAAAAATTGTCTTCTGCATGTAAGAAAGAATGCCAATGCCCCTAAGTTTGCTTTTAGCAAGATGCAGGAAGTGGTCAATGTTCCCTACATATTGAGGAATTCCAAGGTGCCTCTAAGCTGTGGCTTCTGTGTCCCTCCATGAGACATTCCCTCCATGAAGTGCCTTGTGCTGCTACCCCTGGTTAGGGATAATGAACAGCAGATTGGAGGTGAGATTTGCTGGATTCATTTCTGTGCTACTGAAACAAGCATGCAGGAGAGAGCGTTGCTTGTGTAGAAGCAATCTGAGGTCAGGTTGTGGTCACCAACTCATTACTTCAGTACTACATATCCTGTCATAAGATTGCTGTCTCACCAGCCTGCCACCAGCTTACATGGAAGGAGAGCTAAATTTACCCAAAATTGATTAAATTCTTGAGTCTGGTTAAATTTAGGTCTTCCTTCTTAGCTCTAGACTTTCTCACTAAGATTAAGAAGTAAAGGGGATTATTGTTTTCCAAAGACATGCTCTCTGTTCAGCAAACACATTCCTGTCACCTCTTAGGGAACAGCACATTATAGCAGTAACAAAAAACCTGTTTGTTCTTTTTTCCTTAAGGCTGGGCAATAGCCTTTGCATAAGGCAGAGCTTTGGGCATCCTTTTCCCTGTTTTCATCATGGCAGAAGAAGCATGAGAAGCATTTCTCTCCAAATAAGTCTTCTTTGGAAAGTGAGACATAATTTCTGGGGAATAAAAATTTTAAGCTAATAAGTGAAGCAACCCACTTAATAATTTAAAGAAATATATTTAAAACAATTTCTCATTTTGAAACCTGCTGATCTCTGCTGTTTAATCACTTAAACATGTTTCAAGTTCCCTTTGTTATGCTTGGTTTATTAAATTATGTTTATTTCTTATTGTACCAGAAAACTAATGATTCATAAATTTAAAATAATAGTGCTTTAGAGATTGCATCTGTTTTTCATTTTCATTTATTTTGTTTTACAAAGGGGAACACTTTGTAAATAGCTTCTGCCTTTCCCCTGTAACATGTAAAAACCCTTTCCCCTCATGGTATGCCGCCATAAAAAAATACTGCTGAACTTCTTATCATAACCATATCAAACACAGATTGTGAGTCTAAGCAGGCAGGTTGTAGCCCATGAAAAGATTTGACATGAAAGAATTTACATATATTAAATCCATGATTCACATTGCTCCCAGCAGAAAGTTCCATTCAGTACACCAGTCAGGAAAGGCTAATACCTCACACTGTCAGAGCCTCAGGAAACTGCTATATTTAGATACCTAAATTATAGAATGCATCTATTAGCATGAACTTTATTATCATTATGATTAATGCTAAAAGTTAAAACTGCTGAAGAATTTAACTTACTCATCAGGAACACTTTTCCCAGCTCCAGCAATGGGGTATATGAACAAACTTGGCTATATAACATCCTGTGTCATGATATGACATTTATAATATAATTATAATGCTAGAGCCTACACAGCAGGGAAATAAGTTATTCCCCTTTCATGCTCACCAAAGGCACTTCTTACACCTCACTCATCAGGATGTAGAACAGGGATTAGATAGTTCTTTGTGCTGCAAACTGCTCTTCTGACTGCAAAGTCTTTGAGCAGATGTGATTTTGCTGCTACATGCCCATAGCACCTCTCACCACAGGACCCAATCCTGTCAGAGGCCCTTAGGTGTTACCACGAAACAAAATGGCTCATCAGTCATGCCATTTATCTAGGCCTATATATCTATTTCTTACTTCAGTTCTCTGTGTTCCTGGAACATTTTCTAAAACCAAAAAGGAAATTTTGCAGCGTCATGAAGGAGTTATAAGGAAATGAGCTTTATCCTTGTGGTATGTGATTCTGGGCCAGAAATTAGTGATTTGACCTATTGTTATCATGACATTTGAAAAAAAAAAACTCCTTGAAAGTTTTCAGGGTCTGGCAGTTACCCTGCCAGAGATTTGTCCACATCATTATTGAATTGCCAGCAGCCTAATAAAAAAATGTCTTTTCATTTAAGCAACATTTATCAGCTGGGGCTTGGTGACTGCCCCAGGCTCTAATAGCTATGAGAAATTCATGTTTAATCATGAGCATTTTGCAGTATGAAAACAGATTGTATTTTTAAAGTTAACTGTATTCTGCTCTGAAGAGTGGGGAGCATCCTGCAAAAGCCTGTCCTGATGTGTTTTTGCAGCCCTAATACTTGTGTCCCACTGACAGAAAAACTTCTAGATGAGGATTTTAAAGCCTTTATCCCTTAAATCCAGGCTCATCTAAGAAAAAGAGTGTCTTTAACCCAGAAACATCACCTATAGACCTGCAGAATATCTGTAAGGAAAAAGTCACTCAGGCCAGTCTGCATCCTGCACTGGAAGAGAGAAACATTTCCTGGGGATCTCCTGTTCACCCAAATTAGGACCATTGTAGCACTGAATATCTGCAAGAAAGTATAGTCCAACTGCTCTTTTCTGTCTGGAATTCAGAAGACTGATGGAGGTCTTAAGCAGCATGAAGTTGTCAGTGCTCTCAGCACAGAGCTCTTGGAAATAAAAAATGTTATTTCATTCTAGTCTTCAAATTTAACTGTTTTGCTCATCAGAGAGGACGTGGTATGGTTCTAGATTGACACTCTGGAAAATATTCAGACTTTAAATTCTGAAAAGCTTTCTGCTAATATTAAATGCACAGGTATATAAAGGCACAAGAAGTCTACAGAGAAAGACTGTACAAGGAAAGACTGTAGATGCCATGGGGTAGCCTGTGCAGTCTAAGACACAGCCTGTGTCTTGGGGAGTCCTCATGGGCAGGGTCTTCTACGGGCAGCTACAGTAGGTCTGCCCATCACAGGCATGGGGGACACACCTAATCTTGTCCTAAACTTAGTCCAAAAATTATGAAGAGTCAATACATGAGAGAAAGGCACAGAGAGATAGACCATATATACACCTGGCTGCCAACCTCTGGAAAGTCATGTTCAATTCATATCCAGAGGACCCCCAACTTGACTATTCTCCATTCCCTTCAATTTTAATTTCTTTATATAAGAACATTACATAGTTTTAACCAAAGTTTTTGTGCTCTTGTGAGACCATGGATGCTCAAGGGGTTTTGTGAGAAAGTGACATTTATTTCCTGGCCTAGTCTGGATGAACAGTATGTAGCCTTGGTATTCCAGTAAGATGATTGAAGTGATTATCTATCCACTGGGACCATTGCACATTAAACCATTTCCCGGGTGTGACATTCCCAAATAAATGCCATATAAAGATGTGGATTCCTTCTGTCTGACTCACAGTCATTAATAATAGTTTAGGAGGTTCTTGTCAGGGCACCTCAAGCACAGCAGGGCAGGGCCTGGGGGCTCATCACATGCCAGGGGCAGGGAGGCACAGGGCAGACATGGGGCACCTCCCCAGGCACTGGCACAAGGCCATGCTGGGCTGTGGGACCACAGGTGGGGCTGGCTCAGCAGAGCCCATGGCAGCTGGTGGCCCCAGCACACTGACATGGGGTCCTGTGCCCTGGGCAGAGTGGAGAGAGCCCTGACAGGAGCTCCCACCATGGGCAGGGGGCTCTTGGGGAGGCTGAGCAGGGATGGGCAAGGCTGACACTGCCTCGTGGTCTGGGGAGTTTTTTTCAGCCTCTCTGATAAGGAAGTACGAAACCAGCAGAACTGAAGTAAGCAGAGAAATTTTACTGTGTAATTTAAGATGCCAGGAGCCAAAAGCAAGGCACTTGTTTAGCAGAAGTTAAGAAACCTGTATCAAGTTGTACTTTGCACACATTCATGAACACTGAGCAGATACACCACTGGTTGCTCACAAGAGAAAATAAACTGTCTGCATTCCCTTCTAGATCTGCCCAAAGCCTACCTCTGTATTGCTGCAGCAGTAGGAGACAGTTCCAATTCTTCTGTGAAAAAATTTTTATTCAAGAACCAATTGATGAAATTGTAAGCAGAAAAACATGACACGTTGATGAACACATGAAAAATCAATGAAGCAAGCCTCAGCTGCCTTGGGTGCCATGATGGCATCTACACCCAGAGACAAGGGATGTAAGATGCTTTAACAACAAGAGCTCCAGAAGCAGATTTCACTCTTTGCTAGGACAATGATTAAAGATGCAGGATGGTCACATTTTTGGATCATCTTTGTCTTGGCTGATATGAAGGCAAAGAGCTGGCAAGGAAAAGCTCCTCATTTCCTACAAACAACTTCACCTTAACTTAAAAGCTTGTGCAGAAAACTAAGGAATGACAATAATTTTCAGAGAATTCACAGCAGAAAGTTTTGCACACTGAAATCTGTTTTATGGTCAGGGACTGAGTTTGTCAAAATATTTGACAAGAAATAATCTGAAAATTTTAATTCAATTTTTTTTTTTACCAACTTGTTATGACTCAAATCATACCTCTCCTTTTTTAGTCATCAGGACTGTGTCTCAAATGGCCCATAGGTTTGGTATCACCAAAATGCTTTGCAGAGAAAATAAATGACACCTTAGTTTTACACACAAGGTACTGGAAAAGAAAAAAACGAGGCTTCCTGAGAGTTTAAAGTTTTGAAAGAAAACCCTGGACTGTTTCATTTCAAAATTAGATCAAGCACTTTGATTCAGATTCTGGAGGGCATGAAGTGCCAGCATCTCAGCTTGTCCCTCAATATGTAACTCAAAGCTCTCATAATATCTTTATTCAGGAGACCAGGAAAGCATAGTCCAGCCATTTTTTATGTCCTTGTAGCAGCTAACTACCACCATGTCAGGGAATGCTTTGCAGTAAAAAACATCACATGCTACAGAAAGTCCTGAACTTGGATCTTTTTCTCTCCAACAAATGGCAGAGCTGCCAAGCTTCCAGCCTGGGTTTATTTTACCAACATTTCCAATTTCCCTTTCAGTCAAAATAAGACTGTGGGACCATCTGAGCGGATAATTATGTAACTGTGAAAGTTCAGAGCATGCTGAACAAAACAAAATATGTTTTCCCTCATTTATGCAGACTAAACATATTGTCAAGGTTTTGAGGCAGTCAGTCCAAAATTTTCACAAAACACTACAGTTTCCCAAGCAGCTTGTTAGTAAAAGAATTGCACCAAAATGTTATCCTTTCTATAAATGCTCATCTGAGGGAAGACTTAACTGAATACTTCCAGTGCCTAATTAATTGCAGACATGTGAAAAATCACTTTGCATACTCCAGTTGAATACTTGCCAGCTGAAGCATTCTGAAATCACTGGTGAGCTTCTCGTAATTATAACAATTTAAAAATAATTGTGGATCTGAGATATCAGCTTTGGATCCTTTTGCTTGCATTCTTTTCTCACTCATGCAGTTCTCTCAGAGAACTGCACTCAGTTGCCTCAATGTAGATAGCCAGTGTCACTTGAGGTGCCCTGGTGGGGTACCCAGGGCATCTGCATGAGTCTTGCAGATGTGACATTCGAGCAACAGAAGACCCATGCCCCTGTAGAGCAGTAGCTGGAGGTCAGCCAGGGTCCAGAAGGGCATCCTGAATGACACTGGACACCTGTGTTTAGGTCAGTGATCATGCTCTGACTGTCACATTTCCAAGCTGTTTGTTACAGTTGTGAGGGTCATAAGTCAGTGAAAGCTGACACTTGCATTTATTTGACTGGCATCAAAAGCTTTCTCTTTTCACTGAATATCTTGAGATGTTTGATAATTCTTGCTGCTCAGAGCAACTGTTGCTGGATTGATAAACCAAAAACTGATCTTTCTGGAAAGTTTCCTGTAACTATTCTTGTGGTATGTTTATCACATACTTGCATCTAAATCCTTAGTTTTAAATGAGAGAACAGTATTACAGAAGTGTTTCTGAATCAGGAATTAATGTAAATGGGTTTCAGATCCAATCCTACTGAGATCTTTTTCTGAACTGCATTTTAAATGAGCTGTATGTTTCATGGCCAAGACAAAATCTCCTCTTCTGAATTTCAGGACTGACAAGACCTCCTAACTGCAAGGCAAGGTGAAAGTTCTTGTACCTCTGAAAATCTGTGTGTTTTATGGGGGACTGTGAATAAGCTTTTCCACTTTCAGGTTCCAATACACTATACAGTATGGATACTCCTGCCTTCAAACTGTCAGCTTTTCAGATGACTCTTGGCTTTTAAAGTTTCCAGTGAAAACTGTTTTAATGTAAAAGACAAGAATATCTGTGATAAGTTTAAAAACTCGCTGACCTCCATCTTCTATTAACCCTCTGGCATTCTGCTGAAATTAGTATGGTGAGGATGGAGATACATTGAAAGGAAAACTACTTTTTGCTTTGCAGCTTTTGCTTACAGCTGACTTTCAGCCCAAGGGTGGACAGGAGGATCGTGAGAGGGGTTCAGGATCCATTTCTAGTTGTTTGTTCTGATAAATTCATCTAAACTGTGCTCTTGCTTTAACCAAAACCAAAATGAATGTTCAATTATCAGTTCTGTGCTGTACTTCTTTTCCTTGACGACTTCTGTAATATTCTGAATGTTATGCCCTGCTGTGTGGCAGAATCCATCTCGTGTTTACTAGTCAAGAGGAGAGTAAACTACCCTGGACTTCATTCACAGTTGGAGCATGCTACTCAGCTGGGTCACTCACAGAATTTTTGGCTTCAGCACACCTCATTCAGTGCACATACATCACACTAGAAGTTTTTCTTCCAAATTTCAGCCATCCAGACAGCCTCTGGCTCATAAGTTAAAAAAAAAAAGTTTAAAAAGTTAATTTTAAATAAAATTTTATTATACCGACATAGTTAGGCTCAGAGGAGTGTAGACTTTGTTAATTCTATTTTTTCTTCTCAAGTAGCTAATATAAGGTGGCATAGTGCTATCCTCAATATAGCTGATAATCATTATTCTTAATGCAGCAAAATTGGCCTCATTTTAAGCACTCATGGGCTTTGCCTTCAATAAAGAAGTAAGATAATAGTGATATTCCTTAAAGGAAGCTTAGGAAATTCAATTAATATGGGGGTAATCTTTTTAAGGGTAAAATGTACCACATATTCAGCTCAAGGCCTTCAGTCACAGGACTCTAATGAACTGACATTAGCACTTCTCTAAGAAATATTCTCTATTATCTCTTAGAAGAGGATATAGATTCGGCACAAAGCCAAGCAAGCTGGAGATGTAAATATCAATACAATCACTAGAATATTTTGAATACTTATTTTTTTTTGTTTAGCAACTGTAGACTTTTCAATTTCATGTTTGAAATTATTAAAGTGAAAAATTTTAATAATTCCTCTTGAATGAAAGAGGCATTTTGTTCAGCTTGGAAAGATGTACTTCTTTGTATATTTTTTATTATTTTAAATTGCATAATCCATCTACCAAATCAAAGCATTTCATTAGAAAATGTCAGAAATAAAGTTTTTCAAGAGGTGAAACTCTATTTTTTTTTATTAATTTAATTAATATTTCACGAGACTTGTTGCTGTATTTCCTGGCAAATAAGAAAACTGGGGAAGGTATTTAGGCACAGAGGAGTCTGGATAAATATTTTGTGATATTTAAAAAAAAAAATGTGAACAAATTATGTCTCCAACTTGGAATTGCACTTTTAACAGATATCTTTTAAACTCAGAGATACATCTGCTATGATCTGCTTCTTTGTGCATCTACACCCAGGGCACTTAGTCTAACCCAACTATAAGACGAAGAAGCTTTAAAAAATAAGAAAAGAAATATTTGTTTTCACAATGGATTAGAGATAATCTGAGTGTGAATCCCAGACTCTGAAGCATTCAAGTTAACAAGGTCTTTTTGTTCCTTTTAATTAATGCATTATTCTCTTTATGCATTATTCTCAGCAGATAATCAGGTACAGAGAAACACCTTTATCTTTGTATTTTAAAAATCATATCAAGCAAAGACAAATATACTTAATGTCTATCTTTGAGGATTTGGGCAATACCTTCACCTTTGACTTGGCTAGCATTGGCTGCTCCACAATGGGTTTGGGTTTTTTTTATTGTTGGCACTTGATTAGTGCAGACCTCCTAATCTCACAGTATTTTATAAGAGAAAGAGGAGATTTAGAGCTTAAGGGTTTCAGTAGTTACCAAATGTAAGTAATGCTGGACATAAAACAGAATACAGACCTCCATCTGCCTGCCCTTTCTATGGATCTGTTTACCAAGAGGATCTTACATATTTATTATTTTAAACACTGTGAATTATACCTCAGAACTAATGCCAAGCCATGATAATTCCCTTTAAAAAACAAGTGACAAAAATGCTTGGGTTGAATCACTTATTTTTATCTAGAAATAGTAGCTGAAAAACATCAGGAAAAAATGTTTCTGTCTCCTAGCCTTTCCTCTCCAGAAGAATTTCACTTTAATATCATCACTAATACTAATTGCTTTTCACCTCTGTGCTTTTAAATGAATTATAATTTCTGTTAATAGGACAGACTGCCTGAATATATTAGGTTCCCCAGCAGCTGCTGTTAGCAGAGACACTTGTAGAATTTCTAGGGTAGGGTACACTCACCAGGAGTGATCAGAGATGGAGCCAGCACAGCCCCCAGAGCAGGCTGCAGTGAAAGAAGACATATCCAGGCAAGATGGTGCAGCTGCTCACAGGTGTTCCCATGGCTTTTTGGCCCTACCAGTGCTCTGAAAAAAAAAAAAAA
>VYXF01001414.1:144242-154806 GCA_013397295.1 Polioptila caerulea
AAAAATCCAAAGAGCAGATGTGACCAGATGAATGCCGCTCTGAAATAAGTTCAGTTATCTGAGAAAAGTTACTGGCAGCTTAGTTGTGCTGAACTAGCTACTACAGTAGAAAATACATGCATGCTAAAATTGCAAGTGGGGCAAAAAAGAGATTTTATCATCAGAATGAATTATTTTCCAGCAAATCTGTTGTTTATTCTTTTGCCACACATAACTGCTATCCATATTTTTCCAATACCTTAATATGTAAAAAGTGACACCTATGAAGTATTTCTGCTGCTTTTGTTTACTCCCAGTTTGGCTGCTACTTTTTGGAAAGTGTTGTGCTGAAAAGTTTGCTAAACATGGTTAAAGTTAGCCAGAATAGAATGTGTGCTTCAACTAGACTCTCATCTTTGCCATCCTGACAGTATAATGTAAGTTTAATGATATATGGGCAAAAAAAAATATTTTCTATCTTATATAATGTTGAATTTCAAATGTGAGAATTAAAAATCAGGAGAGGTGCTGTTCTTCCATTAAAGCTATCCTGTAAACTTTCACCAATCAGGTTTTTTGATGGAAGCAGGCAAGCAAGCAAGATAATTTGATGGAAGCAAGCACTTGAAATAAAGATTTACAGGATCCCTGTCACTTCACTGATTTAACCTCTGAAGTATCACAAGTTCCTCCAAAGACATTGCTTCACTGATCAGCATAATTTAATCTCTTGCCTCATTTACTCTTCAGTAACTGTTGCTCTAAGGCAATAAATTCTTGTTGGGAAATACTCATCACTTTAGATTTCATCTGTCCAGGCTTCAGAGACACAGTGTAATGCCACAGATCTTCCCAAATGTTGAGATGCTGGTCCTGTCCTAAAAAAGTTGAGTACCTTTCTACACAGTCATATATAAGTGATTTAATGATCTGCAATAAATCTCACATGCATTCACTGTCATTATCAGTAATTTTAGAATCAAAGTCTGTGCTGGGTGGAGCCAAAGATCGCCTTATCTGCCTTCTTCACAAAAAGGGCCAAAGCACAGATGAGCAGGAATCAGCTCCTGGGCATGCTGTTGGACAGCCATGCAGAAGCTGGGATTTTGGGAGAAATTCCACCAGTAGCTCAGAGGAGGGATAGTTTCAATCTCCTTAAGTATCAAACCTGTTCCTTATAAGTACCATGGAAAGAGATTACTTATTTTATCAAATAATTTTTTGTTTGCTTGCAGTGTTAGTAAAAAAACATTCAAGGTTAAGATGGAATTGCTCACTGTTCAGAGCAATCCATCCCTTTCTCTTAGAAAGTGGGTAATGTGTTAAAGGAAGCCATTTTTAATAGAACTGCTCAACCAAAGTTGACAAAAAATTACTTACTTGTTCTTGGTAACTGATACTGAAAAACAGAAAACAGACAAGTGATTTCTGCATCTAGAATGGTTCAAGGGCTCTTCTCTTTATTTCTCCCATTCCATGTTGTACAAAGTCAAATGCTTCTTATGTCTATTAAAAGAAAAACTAATGAATGCAGAAAGCAGAAAATCAGAGAAATACAAGGCAGATATTTTAAATGCTTTTGTGAGTCCCTTTCTTCACACCTTTTTTTGCTCCCTGTCCTTCTCCTCCTCCATCCCAACAACTTTGCATGTTATTTTCTTCCAAGAGTTTTATATCTTAACCTCCTCTGTTTTCTGACTGTATTTTTCATTGTAACTGAAATCAGAATGGGTCAGGTTGGAAGGGTCCACAGTGGGTCATCTTGTCCTTCCTCCCTGCCCAAGCAGGGTCATCCCAGAGCACATGGAACAGGATTGCATCCAAACAGTTCTTGAATATCTCCAGTGAGGAAGACTCTATGACTTCTCTGGGCAGCCTGTTCCGGTGCCTGGTCACCCACACAACAAAGAAGTTCTTTCTCACATTGAGGTGGGACTTCCCTTGCATCAGTTTCTGCCCATTGCCTCATGTCCTACTGGCTGTCACCACCAAGCAGAGCCTGGCTCCAGGCTCTTGACACCCTCCCTACAGATATGTATATACGTTTATGAGATACCCTCTCAGATGTCTTCTCAAGGCTGAACAGGTCCAGCTCTCCCAGCCTGTCCCCACAAGAGAGATGCTCCAGTCCCTTAATCATCTCTGCAGCCCTTCACTGGACCAGCTCCAGAAGCTCCATGTCCCTCTTGTACCAAGGAGATCAGACATGTACCTTATCTTGCTTAAGCACTTTATCTAATGCCTGAGAGGCAGTTTGTTCTCCCATCCTTTCCCCAGATGTAGAACTGAGTTACTTGAGTGTTTGGTTTTGAAAATTCATATACATTAACTAAGCAACATCATTAATACTCATGCAAGGAGGCAAGGTAAAAGAGATGAGCATTCTATTTCAGGTTTTAGGTGTCTGATATTCTTATTTAAATGTCAGATTGTGCCATTCTTATTCTCTGTAAGGATGAGCTGTAGCCATATTATTCCATTCCACCTGAGATGTGTTATCAGTTGTGTTCTACACCCTTGTAAACTAAACCTTTTGTTTCAGTGAGGAGATACCTCAGAGATGCAGGCTGTGACCCTCATTTGGTTCTGCATTGCACAGGGAGCGATGTAAAGCACAGCAACCAAGTTTGACATATTTGCAGTGGCTGGTGGTGACGCTGAGGAAAGCATGCCTCTGCATCCTGCCTTCCCTGGCATCCTTCAGTGTTGTAGTTTCTTTTGGAGGTACCAGGAATTTCCATCGTCGGAGTCTGTGAGGAATAAAGGCTTGAAAGCTGAAGGTGGACTGTTATTCATTGGTAAGGCAGTTAGGTCTGTCAAAAACTTGCATAGATTTAACTAAACAGCTTTTTGCATTAAGCCTAGAACATTACAAGTATGTTTTTCCTCATAGGTTTTCACTGTTTCAAGTAAAGTGATTTTAATCTTAAATCTAAGCAGTGGAAGTTTGTCTTTACAGGAGACTGCATCTACCATTGCACTAGAATATTCATTTTTTTTTAAATTCCCTCTGCTTTCAGCTCAGATATTTGATTTCTACATGGCATTTTTTATTTTCTTTCCTTGCCTCATTCTTGTGCTGCATCACCATCAGGCTGGATCTTGAGTATTTATTAGTTCTGAGAAAGCTATTACCTAGTCAGTGACATACACATTTCTTTCTCTAATGGACTAAAAAACAATTACATTTCTGATTTCCTTTATTTTTGCTGGTTTTCAGTTAAGAAATAGGGATCAGATTTTAAAAGAGAAAACTAAATTGAAGTCTCATTCATCTCAGTTCAAGTTTTATGTGAGTCAAATTGCTGTCCTAAAAACTAGATTCAGCATTTCAATATCATGAAAAGGCTCTAACCTCTCAACAAACTGTTTCTTCTCTTTATTCTTATGTGAAATATCCCAGATGGATCCATAAGGACTATATATGAGAGGAAAAAAGGCCCATCATGCCCTTTGTTCTGTTTGAAATTAAATATTTCTTGTGCTTATTACCCTAGGCATGAAGCTCTAATCTGATGCAAAATTTCATAATTTATAAATCATATGTCCTCTCATTTTCATGTTGTTTCATTTTTTGTGAAGGGTTTAGATTAGTTCTATCAATCCTCATTGCAATGCTAAGTACAAAAATTAGGTACAATAAAATTGTGTGCAA
Source organism: Polioptila caerulea (assembly GCA_013397295.1). Classification (NCBI taxonomy): domain Eukaryota; kingdom Metazoa; phylum Chordata; class Aves; order Passeriformes; family Certhiidae; genus Polioptila; species Polioptila caerulea. The sequence goes on from VYXF01001414.1 coordinate 147,877, forward strand.
TGAATATAAGCCCTCTTCCTCAATCTGTCAGTTGAAACTTAAATATTTGAATCCATTTACCATTCTGATCATGCCCAATTAAAATATATTATGGCAGCTTCTTAGTGAGTAACTAGTGCAGTACAGTGTTGTTTTAGATGCTTCTGCTTTTCCATGGAAATATTTTGGTTTTTTTAACAAGCCAAAAGAGCACGTTACTCATTCCCTTGCTCTCAGTTGCAGGGTGGGTTGGTGGGTATTTATCTCAAGAAATTTCTTAAGCTTATCTTAAGATAAACCAGCCATTTAGAGATAAGAATATAGTATCTATGATTGTCATACTTAAATGCAGAGTTGGTGGGTTTCTTCCCTGCACAAAGTTGAGAAATAAAAGAAACAGAAATTAGAAAGGGGAAGAGGGTCTCAAGGTGCTGCTAGAACTGAACATGACAATTCTCTCTAGAATCTGCTGGCTTTTCCATTTAGATACATGGGTACATTATCTTCCTCACAACAGGGTGAGAGTTGGAAACTTGAGGTACTGAGAACCTCAAGGACCTTGCCTCTTCCTTCCCTTTCCACCTGTGTTGCTGCTGATCTTTGGAAGAGGTGAGGAGGAGAAAGGACACAAAGTACCCCAGGAAGAAAAGCTGCAGATAATCTAGTTTGCATATTTTCAAATGGCAGCATTTGGAGAGGAGCAGTCTTACAGCTTTGCCTAGTGTTATGTAGTGTGTCTCTAAACAAAGGGCTTTCAACTCAAGTGCCAATTTCCCCTCTGTACCTTTTGATTTTAGGGAGCCTTCAGGCTCTCAATAAGCATTTCTGTTACATCTAGGCAGTTGGCTGTTACATACAGGATCACTTTTACTTTAGTAATTTTTATTACTGCATTAAGATTACATGAAGAAATCTTCAGTTCTGTTGCAGTTTTAAGACTTTTTTTGTGAAGTCCTTTTATTAAAGCCCCATCTTAAAGCATTTATTAAGGTGCTTTAAAGGTAATGAGTAACTAACTTTAGACAGAAAACCAGAAGTAATATCATCTGGAAAATGTAAAAGGGATTTAAATGGTCCCTGTAATGAATAACCAAATAGACAGATCAAGAACATTACAAAAATCTGAGCTGTTTATAAAAATTTATTTATTTTCAAGGGAGAAAATGGAGCTTTTCCAGTATTTTAATGATTAAAAATTCTGGACCAAATGGTTTTCCCTGTGGTAGAAACATAGTCACATTTACTTCAGCTCAGTTATTCCTGTGGGGATTAATTTATTTGTAATGCAGAAAGTGTTCTTGGTAGAATAATTAGCTTTTCAGGGAACATAGCTTAGACCTCTTTGGAGCCTATGTAATTAGAAGTGAGGAAATAGGTTCATCACTACTGCTGCTATTTCATTACTGGGTAATCATTTCTATCTAAACACACTGCTCTTCAGAGAATGACTGTCTGTGGTCAGATATGCTAATTTGCCTCTCATTTGCATTGCAGCGTGTTTAGCAGCAGACTTTAAAGATGGGCAAATAAGTATAGCTGGATTTTTAATTTCACTGTGTTACTAAGATGTTGGTTTGCTTTACAAAATGTGGCACCCCAAACCATTTAGTCAGATTCTAAAAAGAGACCCTTAAACAAAGAGATCACAAGGAACACATATTTTCTGCTTTCTAGAGTTTGTATATTAGAGGAGAGGCTTTGAAGTTGAGGGGAAAGTAGCAAAAGAGTTTAGGTCCCTCCAGGTACTTCCTTAAGTTGTGGTTTCTTTAAGTAATGTAGGACTTTAGTGACAAATATCTACCTAAATCCAGTGGCAGGTGGGATTGTTGTTTTTTTTTTTTTTTTTTTTGCTTTGGCCATATGCTGTAAGTCACAACTAAAATCCACTCTAGGAAAAAAAGACACCACTCCCTGAGATAGTTAAAAACCTGAGGTTTATGGTCTTTGGAGGATGCGAGTAGTTTAAAGAGACTGAAAGGGAGTTTGCACTTTGTTTAGAACCTTTTATTCATACACTGAGGTCCTCTACCTAAAGGATGTTCTCTTCTTTGCCTGTAATATTGTATTTCTGCTGTGTGAATCTGGTATTATACAAATAGAATTCAGTATTCATGATCTTTAGAACCCTTAATCTTGGCTAAAATGGCCAGCTTCACTGAAGAAAAAGAATTTAATTTTGGAACAAAAAGTGCAACACAAACATTGGAGGGTACTAGGAGTAAGAATCTTATTTCCATTGCAAGAGGCATAATTTTGGAAAGGCTTGCTTTTTGCTGTTTTTCAGTATAGTGCAAGACTTCAGATACCTTTTTGCACAAAATTGCCCTTTTGAGAAGGACAGGGGCTAATAGCAATTATAAATGTGTGGTTATTCAACAATCTGCACTATGGCAACTGTGGGGTCAACTTTCACCAGAACTTCTGCCACACCAGACTCAGAGTCATTGATCCCACTGAAAGTTTCCCATTTCCCCAGTGGTCGTCTCATTGTGCTTTCTCACCTCCAATACCTGCCTGTCATGGAGCAAAAGGGCAGCTGATATCAGGAGGAAAAGAAGAGACAAAAGAGTCAGTGACATACATTTCCTTTACCTAAGGGTCAGTGACGTACACTTCCTTTAAAGAAACCAGCAGACAAGACACTTTCTTATCACAGTCCTGAAAGGAAAGGAGCAAGCAGGTAATCTGGTCTAACAGATGAGGAAGAGACAGAAAACTGCCAGGTTAGAAACAAGTTTTCCTGGTTTTTGGTTTTTTTTTTTTTTTTTTTAAATCTAACAAGATACCATGATTTAGCTAAAGAAGCAAATCTGATTACACAAAGTAGCTGAGAATCTGTTGCACCCACTAAGTAAATGAAAGCTGTGGTTTCTTACAATAGCACATTTTCCACCACCTTCATTAAATAATCCCCAGGAATCAAAATTTACGTGCATAACTGGCCCAGAGCTTTGAATTGCACTTTGGAAGTGAGGAGGATGCTTGCTAATGAGCTGGCTCATGCAATCTTGCATTACTTGTGGTTTTTTGTCTTTCAAGTAATTATCTCTGTTCTCCACTCTGCTGAATAGAGGTACTTGCTGATGGAAAACTGAGGAGGTGGATATAAAGGCTGTTAAGGAACCTTAGTAAACAAGCAGATTAAAACTCTCAATTTCATTTTAGACATGTGAACAGCAAAAAAATGCTACTTGAAAATTTTGGACACTGAGGCAAGAGTAATGAAGGAAGAGTAATGAAGGGCAAAGTATTTCTATTATCATCTTAGCAACAGAGAGCCTATTCAATTAAAAGACACTAAAGGAGTTGCAGAGCCTTGAAAGGAGTTCCAAAAGCCTTGCTTAACCTTCCAAACTGAGGGTTATCTATAAGGAAATAACAGAAGCAAATATCAGTAGGTGTAACAGGTGATCATGTTCTGTGACTTTGGAGGTGTTTCAGTTCTGTAGTTGAGGTTCCTTCATCCCTGTGAAAGTCCATTCAAATCAGTTGCCTACTTCTCAATGATTTAAATGCTATGTGAATCAGATACTGAAGTTTGTTGTCCTCTGTCCTTCACTTCTATCTTACTAACTTCTATTTTTGACAGCAATAAATGTGTGACAGTCATTCATAAAAAAACATGAAAGTTCACTCCTTTTCTTATTAACATAAAACTGTTCTTCACAATATTCCACTGCTTACAGGAAAAGTTGAATCTAAAGAATTTTTTCCTGAAACTTTAGGTCAAGCAAGTCTGTAGAAATGCTGAGAGTCAGCACTAAGTGTACACTTTCTGCTGGTGCAAGAGGAAAATACAGTATGGCTGGGGTGGTCTTCCTCAGCAGAAACAGCCACAAAACCATTTACTCTTGCAAGTCAAAGCTCCTTATAATTTATTTTCACAAATAGAACTACAGATTAAATGACTGATTTCCTCTGCATCTTGTAAAGACATAAGGAGTCTTTTATTGTTAATGATGGGGAAGTACTTCAGCTAACAAAGAATAGAAGACAAAATATTAAATAGAAACTCTGCTAGAGTTTTCACCTATAAAGCAGCAGTATTTAGCTTCATGAAATTTTTCTCATGTACTTCTAAGTACACCCAGGAAGAAGGTAGCAGTGCTCTCCTGAATGCTTGAAACCCACTCTGGGGTCCTGATCAATGGCCAGAAGCCATCCATCAACTGCATGAGCTCTGCCTTGAGACAGGGAATGACAAAGACCAGATGGGGGAAGAGAGAGCAGCCTAAACTTTCAAGTTTTATATACGTACTGAGGAATTCAATGTTACTTTGTCCTCTCCTATGAAAAACAATGATTCACCAGAAATCTACAGGTTATCAATTAGTGTAGAAGTTGGCCCATTTTCAGTCAGGTAAGCACTGTAACTCCTGATTTAGAGCTAATGTCTTAGATTTGATCTTGGATGGGCCTTTATTTTACCAAAATAGCTTGATTTTTGAAAAATATTTTAAACAATCCCCCAGGTACCTAAATAAAATGACTGCATTTAGAAGGAAGATTAAAGAAATGCAACTTACGGGCAAAGATCACATGGCACGTTTGTAGCCATTAGGATAGAAAAATAACAGACTGGATGCCTGCCAGTCCTAGAAGTGTGGAAAATTAGATGCCATTTTGCACACAAATCAATTCAGTAAGTGGGAAATCTTAGGTCTCCCAAACTGTCTGCTAATCTAGCTGCTAATCGACTCAATTAATCTCTGATCTCGTTTCCACAAATGATATGCTTAGAATAAGGAGAGACAGGCAGTGTTGTAGATGATTAGACAATATTCCTTTAATGAGCCTTGCTCAGCCATGAGCAGTTAACTGACCATTAATCTTCAGAAGGAAAGAAACAGGGTCTGCACTGACAGCAGCAGGAATAAAATACTTTGTCAACAAAGAAGCCTTTTAAACAACTGCTAAAAAAGTGATTAGATGCACTGGTGATTATAATCATTATCCATCTGTGGCAGGTCCTTCACTAAAATCCACCTTCATTCCTTACGCAGGCCATGATTTCTGCACAGATTTGCTTCCTGAAGTAATTAATGCTGCCTGACTCTTGTCTGAATTCTTTGTACTCCAAACACTAGATGTGGCATTGGGAGATACTCTGAGAAACAGTTCAGTTCTCAAAATGTGAAAATAGATACAGCATGAAGAACTGTTACTGCACACACAAACTGCAAAACAAAGGTGAATATGAGGATGAGGATACTACACATTTGCTTAGAAATTAGCTATACACTAAAAGTGGATCAGGATTACCTCTTCTTTTTATATACACAAACAAACCCTTGCATCTTATTGTATTTACTTATGGAGGTACAGAGGACACAGAAGAAACTACTACAGCAAGGCAAAGGACAGTTAAGGGTAATTGTAATAGGATTTCTATATATAGAAAGGATGTGAAGCCAGTTTTAGCACTTACTCATTCTTTCCTGGTACAGGATGACAAACCGTCTGATGTTTCTTCAACAGTATTACAGAACAGAACCATTTTTAGGCTTTAGTAGGTTATTAGTTTATTAAATGTCATGCATTAGGTACTAGGGCACTAAAACAAACAGATCATGTATGTGAGGCTGAACTTTGAAACTTCAAGAGAGAATAAAGTAGAGAGAGAGGTAAAACAAGATTCCTGTTGAAACTCTTTTTTTCTATTGGACAATTCTGCAAATTAAGTTATTTATGTATTTACTCTGAACTGCTCAAAATGTGTTCTTCCACTAAACTTACCCAGGTTATAGCCTGATCATTAGCTGTTCACAGAAATGAATACCTAGGGGCAGACAACGATGTTGGAAAATTTAGTATGGAGAGTTTCTGTGCAGACCAGTTAGGGACTGGGTGATGCAGCTAGGGACTAGGTGATTTTTTTAATCATTTGTATAGCTCCAGGAATATGCATGGAGTTTTCCATAACAAAGGGAAAGGTCAACTGCTGATCTGAACAGACTAAAATTGTAATGAGGCATAGCACCCTAAAGCCATGATAAAGCACAGGAGAACAGAGCAGAGGAGGACAAGAGTTTCACTGGTGTCAGTGCATTGTAATATACAGCTTACAGACTACTTTTTCACACAAACACATACAGAAATGCATTGGCTAATGTGCTTGTGAATACTTCTCAGCAGTGGGGGAACTGTCCAAGGGAATACTCAAAAGACCTGAAGGGTAGGAATTTATCATTGTATTATACTATACAGGATGATGCTTCTAATTTTGGAAGATGTGAAAAACTTATCTGTTTGGCAACTAACTCCTTCTGCAGATGTGCTTAGTGCAAGCCTGGAGGAAACAAAGTCTGAGCCAGCAAATGTACATGCTACTAAAAAGCAAAGTTATTCTGTGAAACAGTGTCTTATGTTACCTGTGCATGCCTGTCCTTTCCATGACACTATTTCAGGATTGCTAATATTACACTATTTATTTTTGCTTTTGAATAGCAAATCATGTAACACATTTGATTTGCATAGACTTCCATCAGTTACATGTAAACCATATGAAATATCTCTTTGGTGTGAGTAGTAATGTATCATTTCAGTTTCTTTCTCATATGTGTAGTCAGTCAAGCTTTAGTTCCAGACCTTCACAGGACCAGAAGTTGCATTAAACACTACCTGCCACTCTGTACAGGTTTTCTGGCTGAAAAGGAAGCAAGGATGTGAGCTGGCATGTGCACTGAAATTATACATAGACAACCCTAATCCTCAGGCAAAAGCCTGAGGAAACATTCTCATTCACAACTGCTCACTCTAGCTTGTAACCACATTAGACGATGGGGAAAAAAAAATCAAATATTTATGGTATTCTTTTGCTCCTGATCTCATCAGCAGTCTTACAAAGTCACACACACACATATATGCTGTCCATTACACCCAGTTCACTAGCTACCCAATGTCACTTTGCCTCCCTTCCCTCCCCTCCCCTTCCCTTCCCTTCCCTTCCCT
>VYXF01001414.1:155105-171403 GCA_013397295.1 Polioptila caerulea
CTTCCCTGAACTTCCCTTCCCTGAACTTCCCTTCCCTGAACTTCCCTGAACTTCCCATGGTAAATATTTATGACATGCTTCAAATAGCCATCTAAATACTTATAAAGCCTATGTGGAGGCTTTCTGATTTAAAGAGTTTGTCATTCAACACAGAGAAGACATCTCACAGGATCCATGCAACACTTTCCTCTGCTTTCTTTCAGACAATTCCCTTGGGGAAAAAAAGGAAAAAAAACAAAGAAATAAAAAGTCTGTATTGTCTCTAGTTAATTTGCCACTTCCCTCCCATGGGGACTGGCCTCTGCAGTGCTGCAGTGCACTGTCTCATGACACAGCTGCATTTCATATCTGAGGTGTACAGTGGGGCATGAAAGTATTAGATACCTCCTGTTTGTGAAAGAAGCAACCAAGAGAAGGGTGAGGGTGTTTTCACTGAAGGATAAGGGTGTTTCCTCCTGGTTGTTTGAAACAGAGTCAAAAACCAGGCAGGATAAATGACAGCTGCGAAAAACCTTTCTTCAAAGGTTCTGATTGATTCGATGGGATTTTTCTACCACACACCCTAATAAAGTCTGGAAATAGATGTGAGCATAATGACATAGATTTCAAAGTGAAACACAGCAGTATGTTTTGTAAAGGTAATTTTTTCATGTTTTTGCCAAATTTTGTCAGTAAGAATTTGCTTTCAAACCATCAAAAGAAACATACATGTACAATAATGACAAATTAAATCTACAGCTGAAGGTGGAAGGTTTTTCCCCTTTTGAAGCTGAATTTATTGCTTTGGGAAGGCATCAGATTGATGGATCTTGAAGTGCCCTATTTATTCATAGAACAAATGACAAGCTTCCCTTCATTGCAGCTTTCTTCAGATTCTCAAAAAGAACAGCCCCACAAATCTACTTACAGCAATGATAAATATTTAAGACACAAGGTCGGAAATATCCTGTAATTTGTCTGGTGACACTGTTCTATTCCAGTAGCTTTACATCTTTCATAGAGATGATTAATGACCTTGGGGTTTTAGGTATGGGCTGTAGAGTGACAGTCCTACAAAGTAAATATATCCAAAGGCTCAGGAAATGAAGCATTTCCTCCAGCCAATGGCAAGGAAGATAATTTCTAAGTCCATATGCTATGGGGAAATATGATACTGCACCAATGACAGTTCAGAAATATCATTTATATATTTTGCTAACATGTAGTTGCTAAATGGAGATGTTTAGTTAATACAGTGGTAAGCAAGTAGTTTTTGTCCCTGCTTCAAATACAGGGTATGGTAATCAAGCCCCCAGTTTTCCCAACAGGTCTTCTCAAAGAAAGTTTGTATCTTAAAGAAAAATAGCATATTGTTCTAAAAGATGCCATCTTTCTGTCCCAGCACATTTCCTGCTATTTTTTTTCTCTTTTAAGCCTCAACTGTTCCTGGCTCATATTGGTCTCTGCCCTTCAGCAAACACAGTCAATCCCTCTGCTCATCCCAGGCTGCATTAGTAGCTGTTATCTGCTGGCATTAGCCACAGCTGCTGGGCAGCAGGGCTGAAAGGGAAAAGCTTCCTGTGACTGTGCAGAAGCCCAGCTCCCCACTCCTTCCCCCTGTGCACTTAGTGAACCCCTCTGTGCAGGCACTGTCAGCACAGCTCCCCCAGATCCCTGCCCCTGCAAATGTCTGCTTCCAGTGAGTTCCTTCTTACTTTCTAAGTATCCTTTTAGAGACGGCCTCTAAATCTTTTTGAGGTTTGCCTATCAGTGATTTATTTCTATCATATCAATAAAACATGAAAAATGAGCATGCCGAAGTTTATTGCGTTATGATGAGAGTTTGTTCTCTAGTTGAAATTTAGAAAATCTCTAAAAAAGGGAGGTATTTTTTGGCAAAGGGAGTTTTCCTTGCCTGATATAATATATTCTCCTTACAATTTTCAGGTAGCAACAGTGAGAGAAAAGTGTCTGTAAAAAAGAAAATTTGTTAACAATCAGGCTAGTACAGCATAGAAAAAACTAAAAAAGTGTCTCAGAAAATCCCAAAGAATAAGTTTTTCCCCAGTATTCTTTTTTTATTATAATTGTGTTTCATACTTATTTTCACTCTGGCCGTTCTCAGTTCCAGGAAACTCTTACAATTCCTACTCATTTGTTAAACTGTTTCATTCCAACATGCATTTGAATTTATTGTCTGTATTACCACTTAAAACACACACACACAAAAAGCAATGGTGCTCTTCAGATGCATTTTATAGTTATGATAATTTTGCTGTGGCTTTTTACTTTCTCGGCTAAGATCAATTTCTGCCATATCTAACAAGTCAGAATGTGTGACTTTCAGTACTTTGTGGTAACAAGATGTTCTCCTATTTGGAACATAAAACTGGTCTTCAGAGTGGAAATTTTTCAGCAGTAAAATAAAAGAAAAAATTATGGCAACTGTTTCTGTGGGTTATATTATTTATTTATGAGCCACTCCATGCCTTTTCTCTGTTTATAGGGGAAATTCTGAAAAAGAGTAGGAGTTATTGTTGCATGTACAGAACTTGCTGGTTTTAATCTAGTTAGTTCAGGAGCATTGAAGTAGTGGTATGTGATTAGATTCACCAAAGAGTTTTTCCTTCAAAGCTGCTGCATATCCTGAGGTTTCTAGTCCCACATCCTCACCACAATGAATGGAGTTCTACATGCAATTCTCTGCAGGTAGGGAAAAATGAGGCTTTTCTAGCTAATGGCTGTTTTAAAAATAAGCCTAGAACTTAAATGTCAAAGAAAATTATTTTTCCATTACTAGTGAAAGATTATACAATTCACATTAGCATTGAAGCTGCAGCCTGAGCCAGAACAGAGGGTCTTTACTGATAAGATCAACCATAAACAATACAAGATCTGTGAGAACCTTGGGATGTTCTGGAAAAAAGAAGAATTTACTCTCCATGGAGGAGAATCAGATTAAGAAACATTTAAACAAACTGAGCATCCACAGATTGATAGGATCTGATGGGATAAACCCACAAGTGATGAGGGGTCAGGTGATACCACCACAAGGCACTCTCAGTTATCTTTGAAAAGTTGTGGTGATCAGGAGCAGCTCATGTGAGCTAGAAGAAAGTAAATGTCACTCATAACTTGAAAAAGGACAAGGAGAAAATACAGACTGGTCAGCCACACCTCAGTCCCTGGGAAGGTCATGGAACAAATCATCCTGGAAGCTGTTTGCAGCTATATTAAAGACATGAAGGTAACTGAGAGGTGGATTTACAAATGGGAAAACCGTGCTTAACTAACCTGATACCTTTCTGTAATAAAATGGCTCTCGGAGGAGATTAGTCAATGTTAGTAAGTCTTCTGACTCTGTCCATCATAACATTCTCTCAGACAAATTGATTAAATACAAATTAGGTAAGTAGGCAGCGAAGTGGTCTGAAAACTGGCTGAACTGACAGGCTCAAAGGATTATAAATAGCATTTTGGGAGGAAGTAATAGGAGAATCCACTGTACATTCTAGCCTGAGGATGAATAGTATGGAATACTCCTCTGAATAACATGAAATTGCCTCGCAGTTAAAAAAGTGAACTTTACTCTTCACAGACATATTACCATACATATTAGTCTATATTGTATTATACTATTTTATATACGGGCCAAGAGAATGTTAATATGCTCTGCTCAGTATTTAATCTTAATTTCTTTGCAGAATCATACACAAATTACTGATTTTATGAAGTACCAGGGAATATCATGAACATCAGAATTCAGATTCATCCCACCTAAACTCCAAACCCTTAACTTTGATGAACTCATTTAAAAGGGCTGTCACAACATCATCCTACTAAAATCAGACAAGAGGAAAGATGAGCACTCTTCCTTTTGTGCCTGAGCATTGACAAGTATCCCAGAAGGTGATGTTCTGCACATCCTGAGTCAGCCTTGTTTTCAAGGGTTTGGGTATTTGTTGTGCATTGGAACACATCACCATTGTGATGGGCCTGTTAAACACTTGTGCTGAGATTCACCTGCCTGAGACAAAGCAGTAGTTAAACTGGGAAGGTAGAATGTGACCATTCCAACAGGTGACTCAGATCACAAGTGACAGTGATGTAACACCACCAGAAATATTCTCATATTTTGTCCAGACACTTAAGGCTCAATTTGTAGTTTGCAATGGAGAAATTTACTACTTGAAATTTGTTTAGAGGAGCTTTTCCCTCTAAATAAAAATCTTCACATTTGTAATGGATATCTGACATTTTGGTTTCTAAACAAAATACTTCTACCATTAAAACAGAAGAAAAGGCATGGAGGAAGTGTTTATTCATTTTCATTTCTCTCAAAATTTTCCTCAGTAAATCCTTGCCCATCTGTTCTAGTGATAAATATTTATGATACATAATGAACATTAAATCACTGGTGAAGTATCTCCAGGATTCATTCAGTATTCTGTAGATACTCCTAATTTTGACATGTTGATGTTATGTGATTAACTCTTCTAATATACAGGTCAGTCTAGAGATGTTTTCATTTTGCTTTTTCTTTGTGAAGATCCAGCAATCTTCACAAAGAACTTTAGTTCTTTTCTTCTTTCTCTTGAGTCTGTTAATGCTTGGTTTTGTTAAATAAATATAAATTGCAGCACAATATTACATTAAAGACATTTCTGTGTAACTGAATTTTGAACTGAACTGACTGTGTTAGATGTTCTCCATTTCATCTTACTCACAAAGAGAACTATTTAAATGAGATCAGGTTGGTGAAGCAAATCAGGAAATACTGTGAATTGATTTAAAAAAATGCAAAGAACCCTGGAGAAGGGTGTTCCAGTGATTTCATCATATTGAATGAACAAAAAATCACTTTTTATGCACTTAGTACACAAGAATTTACCTGAAATCCTCAGAATCCATGGAGTTTTACCATGGTGCTTAAGCACTTTCATTGTTTTTTTTGAGCTTACTTTCTTGCCACTCTCCATTGGTGCAATTCTTGCAGAAATTGGTGGGAACTGAGAACAGATATATGGAAAGTGAAAGACTTGGACAGAGCAGTATGCACTAAAAATAGAAAGGAGCTCAAAATAACACAATGCAGAAAAGATATGCAACAAACTATATTTTTCCATAGAGTATTTCCAGCCCAGTTCAAATGTCTCCTTACTGTATGTTCTTAATTACTTTTAAAAGCACTTGCTATCCAAATTAAGCTCCAGGAATATCATGTTTGATTCAGGCTTCCAGAGCAACACAAATTCATTAAATCTGCCACATCAATCCGCTTTGTTACTTTTGGCATATCTACAATTTTTTGTGTAATAAAACATTGCATAAAGGGTTTAGTAAATTGAATTCAGCACTATGGCAGCAATGTAGCCCACAACCCTAAATGCTCCTGAATTAAGCTTTTGTCTTTCAGATTTGTAGATATTTAACAGGGATGTCTCTAGGCATAAGTGTACATACTTGTATACTTACATATGTAGATGTGTGTGTATGTGAACATATGTGTGTATCTGTCTAATATATACAAATGCTGACAGGTGTTGCATTTGAAATAAAAGTGAAGCTTTACCTATTTGTCACTTCAAGAACCATACAAAATGAAATGGAGAAAAAAAAATCCCAACTTCATAACCAATTTCAGTTTTCTTTCTTTCTTTTAGAAATAATGTTAGAATTGTATTGGGAGGATACTTACAAGGAGAGCAAAGAGAATTCATCCCACTACATGGAACATAAATGAGTTAAAAACGTATTTTCACCATCTGCTGCTCTCATGAAATCTTAAGATTTGTAAATGGCAGTTTTGAGTAAGAGTAAATCTGAGATTTGGTGACTTTTCTTCAGAGACTGTAATCTTGAGTCAATGTTCTTCTGTCTGTTTTAGAAGTACACCTTGTACATTTTAGATTACCCAAAGTATCTAAAAGACTGAGAGAGGCAAGTAGTCTGAGCAGATATCTTTGTCCTCCTCATCTGTACAGTACATGAATATATGAATAGCTGTGGAGATCTGCAAGCATATCTTTGTAAGAGAGAGTTCAAATGGTAATTGTAGGTAGTCACAGCCAATACTCCAGTCTCTTGCTCGAGATTCAGGTGTTCCCTATCACTGCAAAATATTATCCCTTACAATTGTCAGCAGATGTCTTTTAAAATAAGGCTCACACCAGGGGAATTATTTTACTCTGTTATGAGAGGCTACCACATAATCTGCTATGTGAAGTGGCTCATTATATATAAAGTTTCTGCTTCTGTGCTGCACAGCCTCCTGCATGTGTCCTGGAGAGAAGCTGCTCATTGTTCTGAACTCAATAGTTTTGTCTGTTGCAAAACACAAAGGGTTCCAGAAGTCCCCAACTTTATTTTTCTCGTGTACCATCTCTGTGGTAATGCAGCAGCGACAGCAGTTCCCAGTCACATTTCTGCTCAGAAGGAAGCAATTGGCTTCCTAGGAATTATTTATGCATCTTTCATGCCAGTTAAGTGTTATGCAGTTTAAGAATCTCTGGTCCAAGCAAAGGGATTTTACTACTATTCATAAACTAGACATATTTTTACTGTTGTTTTATTGTTGCATTGTATTGTTGTTTTATTGCTGTATTCCTAACGAAGCAGAATGTTTGCATCCAAGAACTGTTTTTGAAGTAGTATAATCAAAATGTGCTAAAGGGAAACCAATAGAAGTCCTGCTCCTTGTGAGAGATAACTTTGATGACTGTGGGGGATACAGAAAGAAGAAGGTTCTTGATGAACGTGCTCAAGATGCAACCTTATCTAGACCTTGAAATATCATATTTCATGGACTACAATGCAGTCCAGATAATTTGGGATTTTTTGACTGCTCCAGAGAGAAACTAGCAGAGAAAATCTGCTTAAGTGGCCATTAATATTTAATAAACTTTATGGCATCTGTCAACCAGATGAGTTTCATGGACATCTGTTCCCTGAGTTGGCATTCAGTTTGGTTTGTCTATGTGAGGTATGGATCAGATACCAATACTATTGGTTCACTCCTCAATGCTATAAATAACCCTGCGTGCAAGCAATTGCTTAAGCTTTCAGCAGTAACATATGTGACCCTATAAAGATTTGACCTCTTGTCTATCAGCATAGTATCAGCTGTTCTCATGTTTCAACTCAGCATGCTGAAGATCAGCTGTAAAAGCCATTAATAGGGCATTTATATTGAAAGGACTCAGAAGTTCCTTTCCTGATTGCATTAAGGTCATTAAGGTTTCTGCTTTTGCAGATGATGTAGTTAAGATAGATGACCCCAGATACATGCACATGCAGGTTATTTCTTCATCTAGATTGCTGGAGTGGAAGCTTATAAACTGGTAAACAGGAATTGTAATGTACTTACAAAATACAGTGAGAAGGTGGTCCAGTGAAAACAATTATAAGACTTTCAGCTTCACAGACTAGTGGAGAGTAAAGAAAAAAGGAATTTTTTTTTCATTTCAAGTTTCCTAATAGGCTTTTCTTCAAATGAGATTCTTTCAGCTCCTTTCTGGCATGGAAGGTGTATAAAATAAATACATTAGTCATGTTTTCATGGTTTTAGAAGAACTTAGGCAAACAAGTGTCTTTCAGGAGGGAAGAGACAGTCAATGACTTGTTTGAAATACTGCATGATATTTGTTAGAGATGTAAGTAAGTGAACAGAATTAGTATAAGCCACTCCAAGCAATTGAGCTAAAAAACCTCTGGGCCTCTAGACCAATTTACTCATCTCAAATCTTGCCCTTATTTTCGAGGATTATATTTATTTCACTATGAGGAAATGAAAATTATTATTGTTATAACATGATTCTAGTTCAGTCTAAGGGTTTTTTTTTCCTTTCTTACTCTTGCAAATATAAATCATATGCAAAATTAAATTGCCATAGAAAATAATAAAATGTATTTTTAACCACCTAAAGAGTACTTGTTGCCATGTAGAGTCCATTCTCTGTAAAGACACTCACATAAAAAACATATAAAAAAATAATATGTGATACCAAGCTTCAAATGCTAAAGACAGTGTCCCTGTCTTCCTATCTTTCCATTTTATTTATTGTGTTCATCTATTATCAGGATTAATCTAGATGCAGATAAGAGTCTGTATTGTATTGTCTGTAAGGGGCCCACTTCAAACAATTGCATTGTTCCAGTAATGCAATGTAAACAGTAGTGAATGATTAATTATAAGGAAAACAAGTTTTCCAATGCCCCAAAGTCATGTCATGCAAATGGGCACTGCAGAGAGGCAGCACACCTGTGGTTACTGCTTACTATTGGTCCAGTGTAGTATCATATCCAGAATTATTTAAAAATTGATAATATCAATGCAGATCCTTAGATAATGGCCAGCAAACCCTGAGTGCCTGTGTGGGTTGCACATGACCAACAATAACCCACCCCACCTTGCATTCCTACATAAAAAAGAGAGCCAGAGAGATGCTGTGATTTAAATGGAAACTGATCTCTGAAAATGTATTTAATGCCAGACATAATTACTTGATCTTAGTAAGGCTAATATAAAGCTGGCAGGTACTGTACAGTAGTTTTTATGTTGAAGTTTTATACAACAGGAAATTTATAGCTAAGAAATGTGAGGCCATAGGCGTGATATTCCACAGTCTTCCCCAGGAGCTCTTTGCCATTTCTCTTGAAAATTAAACAGCTTATACCTAGAAAGGCCACCTGGCTTTTAATTTCAAGACCTTCCTGCAAGTTTTGATAACTTACAGGTCATCAAAGCTTAAGGCAATAATAATGCAGAGCAACAAATTCCTTTCATAACTTTTTTCCTGTAAAACTTATGATACGCTTAATAAATACTACAAATTCTTATATAAAGTATCTATGCCTATGTGTTTGATCTTCTTTTCTTTTCTTTTGCTGTCTTGTCATAAATATTACTGGAAGAAAAAATGAATTATAATCGTTGAGCCAGATTTCTCACTGACAAAAAAATCATTCAGTCACTAAATTTGTGTTTAAAATTATACTGCTGCTACTATAACTCTATCACGTCCATTTTTTAGTATTTTAGTATGAATCAATGGGCTTCTTACATCTAGGATTACTGTGGTGATCAGATTTTGAAGCATATCTTGATGCATAAATTACTGATCCAAAATGTTTGCTGATAGTATGTACAAGCATATTCCCTGCAAAAGCCCCCAGTAATTACTGTATGGAGTGCAGGAAAAGAAAACGTGAGAAAAGCTAAATGCTCATTCATCTGAGCAGCTTTGAGATACATCAGACCGAGGTAGGATTCTAATTCCTGACTCCTGCTTTACATGAGCATCTGGCTCCAGAAGTTGCAAGGATATTCCAAATGGAATCCAAGGATTTCTGCACTGTAGAAAATAGTTTAGGCCAGGTATAGTGAATTCATTCACAGCAGACACAGCATGCTGCAGTTTAATCCCTTGTCATCATTTACATGTAAGCATTTACATCACTTAAGTGCTAATATGCTAATTCCAACTTCTGCTATCAAGAGGTTAATATGATGCCTCTGCTTTAGTAATTATTGCTGAAGACTGACTGGCACAAAACAGAAAACTGATGAAACTCTTTAGGAATTGTAACAATCTCTGGGAAAAAATATACAATTCATTCCTAAAGTAAATCTGATAAGCAAACAATCTAAGTCATTTGTCAAAATCAAAAGCAATTGGCAACTCCAAAATAAATATTGCTTTTCATTCTGGCTACAAAGTTAGACACTAAATGAATTTTAATAAAAATCCAATGCTTTGTAATGGAGAGAGGACTGCATCCCTTCCTTTTGACAGGGTGTTTCAGAGGAAACACGTTTTCCTTTGATGTAAAGATAAAAATCATAAGCCTTTTTCACCCCAGCTTCCAGATTCAGTGTCAAACTAGTGACCCTACTAACACTGCTGATGTTTGACATTGTCAGTGCAACTTTATTTGCGTATTTTGGTGTTAGCAATGGTGTTCAGCATATTGAAAGACTAACTGTAAGTGGAAGGATCAGACAATCAAAGTACATCTGTTCCTCACTTTCTTTACTGGCACCATTTTACTGTTTGGCTCTCTGATTTCCACCGAGAGAGATTTGGAAACTATTCCTCCTTTACAATTTCACATGCCTTTAGGGGAATCTCTTATCCAAATCATGCTGCTCTGAAACAAGCCTCCTGCAGATAAAATTCCATAGAAATTACAGTTTATCTTGTTGAGTTACATATAGCAGGCTTCCCCCAACAGAGGCATTCAATATGTACAGTAACACCACACAGTTTCTATATGAGCGCTTTCTCGTGAAAATCAGATTCGGTGTCAGATTGTGGCTATAAAAGGTACATTTGAAAGCGTGCTGGTGGTAGTGATGAAGATGTCTCTTCTGGCTCAGCTCAAGCACATAGACTGGTTATTCAAAAGTTCCTCCCATTCCTGAAGTGTCAGGAGGGGCGCTTGTGCAGAGGCGAGGTCATCAGAGATGAGCAAATCTGGGCGCAGCATCCTTGTTCCTGCTTCTAGTCCATGTTATGTCCTGCTCTGTCCATGTTATTCTCCTTGAGTATATCATCAAGAATATTGATCTCATCTCACACAGAGGTGATTATGTGCCTCCAGAAAGAACCTAGAAGTGAACCAGGATATGGGAATGAAGCAGATGAATTGTTTGAGCAGAAATGGTGATGCTAGGGCTGATGGAGGATGGCGTGCTTCCTTCAATCATTGTGATATAGTTCCATATTTCTTAATCCTATTTCATGTCAAAATAGGCTCTCATTTTCTGTCTTAATGGAAATATTTCAAAAGGATAACATTCTGTAATATAAACAGGACCTCAAAGAAGAAAAGTGTTTTCTTAGGTGCTGAAAATTCATTTCAGACATCTAGATGTCAAATTTTGCAATGCACCTCAAGTATTCCTGTGCTTTGCCTCCTTAATCTCCACATCACATCCATTTCTCCATCTTATATGACAGTAAAAGCAGTATTGCCAGTTATTTCTTTTCAGTCTGATATTAACTGTTATTATGTCAAATGCATTGTACTGAAGGCAACAAATCACCTCTGTCCCACTTCCTATCCTTCAAAGGAGCATGGGACTTCCATGATAGGAGCATGCACTTCCATGACTACTAAGATAAATTATTTTGAAAAAAAAAATCTCAACCAGGCCGTCATTGCTGTGTTTCTATTAATAGCAGTGAAATACTTCACAGTCAGTGAGCTCCTAGGTAAGTACAGTAAGTAAGCCAGGTATTTTCCCATAAAAATGTGTTTATAATTATACAGCTTGCAGAAAAATAATTGGACATAAAGGAAATAAAGCAGAATGAGTTACAATCTGCAAGTTCAGTAATTAATAATCCTTTTGAAAGTACATACCTGTATGTTTACATCTCAGAGAAAACATATATAATAGTGTCCAGTAATATTACATATATTCCTTATACACAGTGGTTCCAGTGCATTGCAAGTAGTACCTGAATTATAATGTTTTTTTCCAGTACTGCCATTACTGTAATTACTAAAAGCCACATGGTTTTGTCATATATATTCCATAGTAAGAGATTTTTCAAAACTATTTACTTTGTTTTGATTAGCACTTCTGACTGAGTGATAACACAAACCTTTTTCTTCTTTAATTACTCATGCAGTTCTATCCCTTATCATAAAGATCATACAAAATAAAGAATCACATTGCCCTTCCAGCAAATTTTGGAGTTTTTTGTGGTGGGTGTAGGGGTTTTATGTGGCTTTCAGAAATATATGTAATCGTGTGTAGATAGAAGCAAATGTAAATACCCCAAAGACTCTGTTCCAAGTCTTTATCATAAATTTCCAGATGCTGACAGTTAAAAGAAAAGAATATATATATTATGAAATTGTCAGCTATGAAAAATACTTCCTGAAGCATAGCCAGAGCGTAATGCATTTGTTCCATGTTCAAGGGTTCTTTGAAGATGAATTTTATTGTCCATAGCTTTGCTGCAGATAGCTGCATTATAGCTGTTTGTACCTGACAAATTTATTTCCAGGTTTATTTCTTGTCTTAAGCCTTTATTTCTTGTCTTAAGCCTGACTGAGCTGTAGAAACTCTGCTGTGTAGTTGCAGTCATGGAAACCTATGGGGTTTCTGTGGCCTGGACATCAGTCTGACAACCAGGAAGGTTTGACAGACAATTTGGTCCTTCTTTTGAAACTAGTCAGCACTCATGTCCCCTTCGACAATCAACTCCTCATTGTTCAGGCATTTGGGGAAAAGCTGTATTTAACAATAAGCCATTTCAGGGTAAGGCCTGATATTTCTGCTCCTTAGTGTTCTGCTTGGCCCCCAGAAATGGCCAGCCTGGTGGAACCAGTGACATGGGATTGATGACCCAGGCTGGCCACCTATGCTTCTCATCACAGTGAATTTGGAGCACAAATGTGGGCTAAAAAATAGCTCACCTCTGGTCCTCTGGGCAGTAGGAGGAACAGCCACAGTGGGTAGAAATGTGAACACACAGGGGTAGTCTGTAATGTATTTTCCTTGAGGAGCATGCTCCCTACACCTAGAGAAGTTCTGTTTCCAACATTGTCTTGGGTCTTAATGGGGGAAAAAAAAGCCCCAACATACTGCTTGTTCATGTGGGAACAGCTGCCATCTAAAAGAGGTGACATTTTTCTTCTCTAAGATTATATGCTTTTTTTATGTTAATAAGTATGTGGCACAACAACAGATCCTAACAGTTTCTATTGAGATTTCTAAAAGGGAGCATCTGACCAGGATGGAGTAACCCACAAACTAAAATTCTGATGCAGTTCAGGGCTCAGTGTAGATCCAGTGTAATATTTTTTTCTCTCTAATGACCTAATCCAGGATCTCAAATATAAAGATACTCAGGAAAACAGAGACAAAAATAATAGCTCATAAGTTTTTAAATGTGTGGACTACTGCCCTAGGAGAATAAGAAGAAGGCCAGGAAACAACTGATAGAAATCTATCAAATTCTTAGACAATTACTAAAAATCAAAAATGTTTTAAGTTCTGAAATATCCTAATTTTTCATATATTTAAAATAATAGAATTTAAATCTAATTTTTAAATTGCTGATCTCTTCTGTAGAGATTTCAGAAAAACTGTATATATCCTATATCTTTTTTTTTCAAATTTGGAAAATACAGAAGTCTGAATAGAATTATATCACAATATTTTCAGTTAGGTGCAAGAGTCTCTAATAATCTACTTTACTACTCTTGATGCCTATAGATGCAGAAATAATATCATCTTACATATTTGTGAAGCAGAGGAGATAATTCATCTATCACAACATTTTTTTTTTTAATTTCCTGAGGCATTGTATAAAAACCAAATACTCCATAGTGTTCTGTAAGCTGCTTCTGAGACCCTTCCCATGGGATTTAAAAAAAAAAAAAGTACTAAATTTATTACATTTTTTAGATTAATATCCATAGAATCTCACCAGTTCCCCTTTTGTCCTCTTGAAATCCTATGGGACATTTCCATAAAGATGATTTTCAAAATTGCTTGGCAGCCACAGCTCTCACCAAAGCTTCTGGGGGCTTAGGTTGGTTAGGGTTCGCTGAGAGCATTAAGTTGGCATTTTTGCATTCCCGTGTTTTCATTCCATGGGAAACAAATTGTTGTCTTAGTAAATATGTGTTGTGACAACAGGAACAGGGTCCTTGTCAACTGCTGCACGATAAAACAGAGACATCTACTGGTTAAAATACGAAATAGGAAAAATACCAAATTTTATGCAGAACATTAGACTAAGCCTTGTCAGACTGCCCCCCTTTGCTTCCCAGTACAGCTGACTAAAACATTCAAACTCCACTGGTGCGTTCTGGTTAAAGGCAACAGTAAAACTCCCTGAGATATCCTGAGGAAAAAAACAGGCCCTGTAACACTGATAGACCCTAATTTTAATAGACCATAAACATAATAGACGTTTATTCGTGACAGAACAAAATCAAACTTCAGCAGAGCAGGGAATATTCAGCCCTTCTTCTGTCCAAGTCACAATTTGGGATAAAACAGGCATTTCTTGAACACCCTGTTCAGCACTTGCCTGAGGTATTTGTGCTAAAAGCAGAGTCTAAATTACAGCCCTAAAGTGGAATGTTCCCGTAATTTACAGGCATTTTCTCATATACTGTTCTGTTAGTCTGAGCTCACAGCAGCATGAGCAGTACCTTTTAGTAGTATTTTAATAATGGATAATATATTTTGTGAGTCCAATCTGTCTTCAATTACAATTTGACCTTCCTAAATGTGATGTGAGGACATTTACATATTTATTGAAGGGCATTGGTACTCTGTGTATGTGTTACAGCATATATCACACCTTAATAAGGGTTTGAAACTGCAGTATTACAGAAGAAGTTTCAAAAGTAATCCTGGAGTGACATCTAACATAAGGAAATTACACTTAAGATATGCAGACCTTTAACTACTGCATTGCAAAAAAGACAGCAGGCTGGATTCATTTCCCTAAAAATTTCTCTTATTCTGCCAGTTTGGGAAATACTGGCATAACCTTTACATAAAACCATAGATTAATATGGATATTTTATACAGAGCCTTCATTCTGAAATTTATATAGAAACTGACATTAAGCCAATTTTTAAAAAAAATCATTTTAAAGTGTGAATAAAGAATTTTGGGCCTGTCATAAATTCAAGAAAGCTTGATGGATAATATCTGCCTTCAGGAAGACTATACCTAATCATTGTATTGTATGACCAAAAAACAGTCTTATTCAATGGTAAAAAGACGGTAAAATGAGAACAATTTTTAAAAAAATCTTAATATGTTTGTGTGCAAATTAGACTCAAGTGTACAGTCCTGGTTAATAACTTGAGGTCCCAAGTGTAAGCAAATTCCATTAAAACTAAATGGCAAACAGAAACAGTGAGAACCAATAAATTAGATTTCCATTTTCCATGTTTTAAAAAACAGCTACATCCAGCTTTCTGCTTTAAGTTGAATGTTAATATTAAAATAGGTAGCATCAGAATAAATCTCGATATCAGGTGTGCTGATTTCCCCCATTAAATCCATTCAGCAACCTATGCTAAAACTCCTTAGAGCTAAACAATTGGGGTTTGATTTTTCATTACTCCTGCTTGTTTATCTCCACCATAATTTGCTGGATGTTAGCAATAACTTACTAAAAGGCAAGCGGTAACAAGAAATATCCCACCTCTGGTGGGATTCCTGCCTCCTTCAACGGTATTTTTACCAAGAGAAAAATATTATGTCAGAGCTAACTTTATTCTCCCAGACTTCTCTTTTTAGCCTGCGTAATTTGCATACCTTCATGTAAGTAACGTGACGGAGTAAAAGGGGCTCACAGCGAATGTGGGCGCGCCCGCTTCGCCGCGGCCCCGCGTTCAGCACCGCGCCCAGGGACAGCTCCCGGGTCCCGCCGCTTGATCCTGCCCCGGAAAACACCTGGATCCTGCAGCTGGAAAACACCTCTCCGTTTGGGTCTGCAGGCCGGGCTCTTTCACTGCGGGGGCTTCTTCGCTTTTTGCTTGTTTGGGTTTCTTAAAATTAAATTCCTGTAATGAAGCCAATGTTTTCGTGCGTGAGGTAGCGCAAAACAGATCTTGCATATGGTTTGCTATGCAAAAGGATTGGAAACTGCAAGCTCCTTGTCATGACTTGGATGCAAATTTTGAAGCGTCTGGTACATTCATCTGAGTAATAATCTCAGCTTTCACTACCCAAAAATTAGGCAGCTAAATGTAACATAACCTAAATGTACGAAATATGTCAAAAGTTTAGAAAACTGAACGAGGGCAGGCAGGAACTTTACTGAAGACATCTCAGTCATTTTTGATAAATGCAGGTGACTTTTCTTGCACACATGAGCAAATTGTTCCATTTAGGAATAATACCTAGGAGGCCAAAAATCTATATATAAATAAAGTCTTTAGGATGTCTCTTTACGTTATTTTTTTATGAACATCTGTAAGGCAGTTAAATCTCTCACATTGTCAAAGACCAAAGAAAGTATTAGCTAGATAAACTTTTTATTTTCTCTGTAAAATTGCATTAAATTATTTAATTGATTAAACTAGCCACACTATAATTTCAAGCAAGTACTAGCTCTATTTCTGTCCAGTGACAGTGACAGTCTAATTCATGGGCTTATCCAATTTCATACTAAAAAAAAACAAAGCAATTCACCTACATTTACCCTGGATGTGCCATTTCTTCTACATTAATTCCTAAGGGACAGTTTGCTATTTATCATTAAATAATTGATTTTATGTCTCCAGCTGAAATAGCTTTTTGCTGTTGAACAACAGCAAAAAAAAAAAAA